>DVQH01000982.1:0-15826 GCA_018231625.1 Papilio phestus | reverse complement strand
AAAAAAACAAAATGTTTGTAAGACGTCGAAATCAATCCTACCGTACTCATGAAATATTGATATCGTTTGTTACCAACTCGAATTTATCATCCGCTAGGGGCGAGGGGCGAGGGGCGAGGGGCGAGGGGCGAGGGGGCTGTCTCCTGGGAACAGATGTTTATCGCCTCTTTATTTCTGGAGATTGATAGAGCACATAAATCACCTTTGAAGTGTGTTTACGTCACACCTGTCAATTAAATAAAGTTTTAAAACCCTTTAAAGAATATTTGAAAAGTGACCTTCATTTGTAACTGAAAATTCGATGAATGGTAAGCGAGTGGGTATTGAAGTGTAAATGTGACGAAGTGAGTCGACAATGACACGCTCCTTCGTAACATTGATGAGAGATTAGAGTTCAATGAACTGTAAGTATGGTGGCAATGGATCGTCTTTTGTTATGATGCAGGGGAACAGTACATTGTAAAATACTATTGAAACTGAAAATATTGCACTTATTGTAATTAACAGTGTCATAATAAAATAACTTATAAGAACTTAAACAAAAGTTTAAAGTAATAAAACTCAAATAATATCTCGCTCTTTGTTCGAGAGGCAGTTAAATGGACGTTTCGTCCCTATTTTCAGGAATTTGAGCAAGTTGGAGTTAAAGTGGTTGTCGGATTTGATTATTCCAGGAGCTTTGACTGAGAGTAAAGATGCAAATTGCTTTTATTTATTAAGCGGCCTTTAAGCTTTATCATCATAAAAATATAAATGTAAATCTCCATTCTTAATTGCGACTATTTGATTGACCACACAACGGCAGCTCTCTGAAAGCGGAATTCTCGCAAAGTAAATTCAAAATGCAAAGGGATAAAATGCATACGGTATTTTTCTATTAATATTGAAGATACTTTCCTCGGGACCGAATATTCCTTTCACAGTAAATTGTAGATCGGCATTAGATCGGAAATTTACGAACGGTTTTGCGGAAATCTCATCCCGCTACCGCAAAAAGGGATTGCTTCATTCGCTTTCATGCAAATTATGGATTGTACAAGCGCTGGCCGACTCCAGATGTAACTAAAGGTTCGGTAATATATATTCTCAAATTATTTTTTAATATACATATAAGGCACTGGTGAATACATTCCATGTAAACATTGCCTAAGTGTATAAAATAGAAAAAAAAAGTACAGTACTATTAATTTTCTTTCTACAACGAACAAATCAGTAAATTTAAAGTGAATTTTTACTTATACAAGCTAGTTCATGTAAACGGCCGTCTCATTAATTTTAATTACGTCGGCCGCCGCTTCCGCCGCGAGCGCTGGCGTCGCTCTCACACGCCAACACACTTCATGCTTTTATTTGATTTTACTTATTAGATTCAGAGTAAACTGTTTTATCTGCTTCTTAATCTGCTGGAACTTTTTAAAGTTTTACTAATTCCCATAATTATCGATTTCCCCAATAAAGCTTTTCGCAAAAGCGAAATTGGAGTAAACTAATAGAGATTCATCTTTTTTGTGCATGATCAAGTAAAAACTGTAGAAACGATTATAAAACGTAAACGTGAACAAATACGAAAGCGGTTTATTAAATTGTGGTAATAAGTTACTAGCACTTGTTATGAAACGAGGTCGTACTACTTAGTACAGGCACGATGTACTCCAGTCGCCGAAGGAGCCGCGGCCGCCGCAGTAACGCATACTGCTTTGCGCTCAAACGATATTTAACAACTTTATTTTTCTTTAAATTAAAATTACCTAAACGTAATATTTACGTTAGTTTATTGCAAGAACGTTTAAGGAAATACAAAGTTAATATTTCAACCTAGTTTAAGGGCTTCATATTTCTAACTTGAGTTTTTACCTATTTGTATTTAATTAGAGTGGAGGTAAACAAGCGCGCAGTAAAGTCGGCTGTTAATGTCGACTCGACTCGACCTGCACCAGTGCAACAGTCAGGTTAATTAGACGTTTACGTACAGTAAATATTTGTTAATTTAAAATTTGTAGCTCGACTCGTTTAAGTATTT
Source organism: Papilio phestus (assembly GCA_018231625.1). NCBI lineage: Eukaryota > Metazoa > Arthropoda > Insecta > Lepidoptera > Papilionidae > Papilio > Papilio phestus. Next base: position 13,806 of record DVQH01000982.1, on the reverse strand, counting down.
CTAAACGATATCCGTAGAGCATTCGAAATGTAACAGATTTTGTACTGTGTAGATGATAATTACAATTGTATTTGCAAGCATCGAAATGTATTTGAAATGAAATACACAATTACTGAGGAACAATATTGTGTTACATGCAACAAAAAGCTGTAGAGATGTAGAGGAAAGTCGATTGCAGAATTCCTTAGTATTTGATTGGCTTCGACGCTAATTGGAAAGCTCTTAGTTACTATGAGATGAGCTCACAGGGAGCGATGTAATGCAATACTCGCCTACTGCAGCCACTACCTCCGTGTACGCAGATCGTATCCACTTTGCAAATGTACCTAATACACGTGAAATTCGTCGAATATAACAAAACAGAGTTCTGTATTAGTTGTAAAATGTTAGTTATTTGATACTTGACTTGATTAACGTTTTTATAAGTAGCTAATATGAAAACTAAAGTAAAAATTATGTTGACTTCATCTCAATATTCGTCGCTAACATAACATTATTTATTAAATCTGTGGACGTATTTTCCTGAACCTCTTGTTGATGTTCACATCGCCTGTTGTTGACACGAGAGGGCCATATGTCTTTTCCTGTCCGTTATTTGGAATCTTTATTTTCCAAGTTCTAAAATGTTTTTCATTTGAACACAAATCGCAAGAAACTACTGCTTTATTTACTTTAAGTTTTCATCAGTGCGTGTCACCTTAAAAGCTTTGAGTGTTGTCTTCGACATTATTCAACAATAAAAAAGGATCTTCTTATTTAAAAATCGCACAAAATACATTTATTTTTCGTCACCAAATTTCCGTTTTTTTGGAAACAAAAGTTGTATTCAGCTTTATGTTCGACGTTGGAAAGTTAGAGTGAAGTATTTTATCAGATACAACTTTTAACTGTTGTATTAATTTAGTAAAATTGTACTATTTAAATTATTGATTTCTTATTAAGCAATAATGTCCCTTTACACGCTACCCACGCCCTCACGGATATGTGCCGCCGCCCGGAGACTGTAAATAAGAAAGCGCGCAGTAAACGTCGCCTTTGATCCCATCACGAGTCACGACACGACGACGCAACGACCTCCTACAACTCTTCAGATATTCTGGATCACAGTAACTTCGTTATTAAACCGAACCTTATTGTCTCAAGCTAATGTTTGTCTCAAAAAAAAAAGTTAGGCGTTAGTACTTTCTATATAGAACGTTTGAAAAGACCTAATCATGTAATTAAGTAAATAGTATTATGGATTTCTTACGACTAAACTAATAATAATGTAGAAACTCATATTTTCAAGTAAAAACAAATTCGACTTAAATTGTCTCATCCCTCAGACAAAGAAATAGCTAAAAGCGAGCCGAAGTTATCAAAGATAATTAAGTCGCACGGGAATAACTTTAACAAAGGAATCTTTACTAAATGTTATTGAGTAGAGAGGGATAATATTCTTGCGGAAAGCACAAAGAAATACGATCCTGTTATGACAATAGCAGAGCGGAGTAAAGCCGCAGGCGATGAGGAAAAACCGCTTGTCGCAAACTGCAATTATACGAAAATATTTACGAATACCTTTCTACTAATCAACTCAGTATTGTGTTCCTTACGTAAAGGATAACAATAAACACAATTTAACTAACAGTGACTTTCTAACTAAAAGTATCTGTTACCTTTATAATAACAAAATATTTCTGTAAGTAGTTAGAAATATTTAGCAAAGATTAAATACTGATGTAGTGTTCCTTGACCCTTGTGTTCCTTATCTCTATTCTAGATGTGATGTCATCTCCAGATAACAGCAGAAAAGTGACCTAGAAAAATGTATAAGCAGGGTACATAAAAAGGTAAAAAGTTTAATAAATCAGTATCCTCACTTCTCATTATACCACGACAAGTTTGAGTAACATTACCTGGAACAAAAACATTGAAAGGCGTCTTTGTATTATAATGGAACTAACATGTATTTGGAATTCGGGACCGTAAGATTTCAGCGCGATGTAATCCAAGCGGTTAGTTACAGATCGCACCCTTTCACAGCTAAATTCGGCCCCTTGTTACAATGATAGCGGAACAATTCAATTTGAGCCGGCCTCGGCGGCCCCGGCCCGGCCGCGGCGTTAGCAGCGGCCGGAGTGTTACTCACAAAACGAACCATTTGCGTTCCGCGACACATTTCAGGGCTCAACGAAGTTAATAACTTACTCTTTAGGGCTTACGCAAACGCAACATCATAGGATATAATATCTATACTCGGAAAAGGGACAGGAAATAATTGTATAAGCACTTAGTAAGCGTCCACTAAGGGTTTAGTGAAATTTCGTCAGCTTACAAAGCTCCGATAGACTGGAGCAGCTGTTACTGCGCGGGGTCGGCGGCGGGATGATGATTGATGTTGTGCGACACTACGCCGGCCGTGATAAATGAGGCGACGGCGCGGCGAGTGTTAACACGCACGTGTCTAATGGTCATAGAAGTGAACTCATAGACACTTGCTATAATTGACAACGGAATTTGGAAAAAGGTACTTGCGTCAACCAAGATGGCCACCGCCGCGCACTGAGCGCAACGTATTTAAAAGTCTTTTCTCTCTTCGTATTATTCAATTATTTAATAGAAAAAAATAGAGTACAAAAAACGTAGGTACAATATTAACAATGTAATGTTTGCGTGCGGGATTACAATTTTGTAATTAATGATTTACAAAGCATGTTATGTGGTAATGAGCGCTGCGTGCGACCGTGTTACAACTATGCCTTCTGTTTTATTGTAATAAAACCTTTTAAATAAAGTTATTCAATTTATTTACAGTCGAAATTTTGATACATTGTGATGCTATTTTTATGTCGAAAATAAAGAAAAAATAACTTCAGTTATTGTAGTCATTCCTATGAAAGTGATTTATTCCACTCCGACATTATTAAGGTCCATTATATAAACATTTAATGTATTCCGAACTGTCACGGCGATTGGGAAGTTTCAATAATTACCAAGTTTATAATTTTCAGGCGAGTTCTGAAAGTTTTGGTGTTCAGGATTTCGATAGTATTTAAGTGCCCCACTTAGCTTTAACTTTATTAATGCTTCATGATGTTAAAGCATTATCTATTTTTCTGTTCGTATTGTGAAATCTTCTCTGCATCCTTTATTAAAAATTTAACTAGATTTACGACAAAGAATTTCATTGAATATAAAAATTATTCCAACTTGAATAATTTATTTCAAATATGAAATATCAGGTAAAAGTACTAACAGTATTTGATTGGAAAGTTATTGCTATAAAAGGAAAGCATTATATTTTTCTATTACACTTTTAGTTTTCAATTTTCAAATAACTTGTCATGGTTTAAAAGAAATCTTTGAAATTGAACGAAATAAAGACTTTAGAAATGCGGACAAATACAATTTAAACAAAATGTATTTCTCGTAAACAAATAATAAATAGGATGATATGACTATCATTTCAGTTCCAACTTTCTATAGATTCATATAGTTTTGATTTAACAAGTGAGTGTCAGTGCTATTCTCTGCGCGCAATAAAACTTAAGGCCATCCCACCTTGCCCGTCTTCCCAACATTCTTCGTCCCTTTTAATATAGCATTACTAATTTACTACTTTTAAATGGTATTGCCATTTAAACGAGACATTGCGCAAGTTAAGCAATGGTAAAATCTCACTTTTCCACTTTAAACTGTGTCCTGGTAGCTGTCAAACGAGCAGCAGTCGTCCACTAATTGATTTATTAACTTTCCTTTGGCAGTCGAGCGCCGGGAGATTTGCCTCTCCTCTCTCCTTTCTCCCACCCAGCTGCTCCGACTCGCACATACTTTGACAATAACTGTATTCATTGTGAGAGCTGATTGAGCGAACACTTCACTAGGAACTCTAATAAACACCAAACTGCATTCGCTTTGACAGTCGACAGTAGGAAGTTAAGAAGTCTTTAGATGATCACATTATTGTTAAACAATCTAAAATATTTATTTACTAAGATGAAATATACTACACATTCCAAATTCACACTGAGCAAGATATTCACTAGATATTTAGATGGTTTACAATGTTATATTTTCCTCCTTTCGGTCGCTATAATTTTTAAAATTCTTTCTATAATAACCTTGGAAAAATAATTTCAGACAAAAAAATCTAACTTTCTGTTTAATTAAGATGACTTTTAAGTATTTCTGAGGACCTCGAGCTTTGAAACTTTTTATCTTTTGTTGTAGAAACTTTTCTTTGTCTTAAATTAAAAGCCTTCTAAGAATCTTATCAGAATAACATCCGAGTTACAAACGCGTTATTACACACGGACAGATTCTTATTACATTTAGTAATTCATTAAAAACCTTGATAAACAGATCTACTAATTACGCATTATTATAAATCAAAAACCACTGTTACGTTTAGTAAATAATGGCAGTCTCGCTACAGCTCACACGGTAGACTAATTCACAAGAAACAAATGACAAAGCTTTGCCATTGGCTGCGGTAACTCCAATACATTACGTCACACATCGACCAGTTGCCCAAAAACCGCGCTCCGCCCGCAACTGGCTACAGTTTACGTTTAATTGTTTCGTTTTGACTATTGTTATTTGCCAGTTTACCTGTGGCTTTGGTTTTCAAACATTCAATTGAATTATTACATGAAATAGCACAAAGTAAGCACATAGAAAATTGAGCAAATGAATGCGTGTATTAACACATGTCGTCGTGTCGGATATAAAAAGTGCAATTTAACCTCTGAAACAAAAACGTGTCCTAATAAAAAAGCATTAAAACCGTACATTAATGAGAACACAATTTTAATTGAATTCGAGTTTAAAAAGAATCAATTTGTAGCAACAAAACGCTACATTGAAATAGGTGCTTGAAGCCAGCGGCGGCAGCGCTGTTGGTTACACTGAAAAGATTAAAATGAGGCTGCTTTTCATTATTTAAAATTCTTATTTCTTCTCCTTCAATGCTTTGTTATAAACTAAACTCAAATTTTATTAAACCAAAAAGGAAAAAGTTTCTTCATTTATTGTTAAAAGTATAGTTACAAATATCAAATTGTCATCATCACAGAAACTTAATCGCTTCAAACGAGGGCCTATCTTTGTGGCGTGTTAACGTGTAATTTGTACTAATCGTGTCGATTGACAATTATCGAAGATGTTCGAAATCTCAATACTAATGAAATATTTGATCCGAGTGAGTCATGTGTCGATTTACATACACGCTTTGGTTTCCTAAATATGAATCGATAACAGACAATTACACACCAGAGCTAAAATAGAATCAAGATAATTGTATACACCTTTCCAATTGCTTTAAGTTAGTTATGTTAATGTTTATTTTACTTCATATGAGTATTGTGCTTGTTGTTCTATGAGATTTACGTTATTTCAACTTTATCTAGATCGTACGTACTAAAGCCACAAAACTTTGACAGCTAAATGCCCTAGATATTGAACAGCAGCGATCGTTTCGAGGAAAGCTTATTTATAAGATTTTTAACAAGAAATTTCTTGGAGAAGTATTTCATTCCGTTTTGATGAAATAAAAGCATTTATTTAAGCCGATTACAATCAAATACACATACGTTATTTGAATCAAATTTTTATGATAAAAATCTTGTGAAATACTTAAGGCCCTTTAGCAATCTAAAATAAATGTACGTTTTATCAACAAAATTAAGAGAAAAACCTTTTTAATAGAATAGTGTCCAAATTGTTTTTCAATTAATTCATATTCAAGTAAAGTAAAACATGTTTGAAGTCTGATTTAAACTGAGCTTGTTACATTTACAAAGCTTAATACTATACTAGTTTAAAAGCTCCTCAATTGCACAAACTGTCCGCGCTTACGAATGCTAAAACCATTATTTGCATTGTAATGAATCCAACCAGTCGCCAACCAGGAGTCCCTTTATTTTTTTGTTTCACCATTGTATTTATTAGTAAAAAGATTTTGCCTGAGTTATTAGTAAAATAGTGAACTACTGACATCCACTTTTCTTCAAAAATATGAAAGAAAAATATCTACTTTCAATACAGAAATTGTATGACGAAGTATTTAAAGTTTCGTACCACGAACAAGGGATCACTTTTCAAACTTTTGTCTCGAAATTCTGGTCGATCTCCCGACAGTCCGCTGGCGAAATACAGTAATACTTTAATACTCGTTTCACAAAATCTTAAGATCATGTTTAGAGAAAACTTTATTGTTTTAATTTTTATTATAAAGAAAATACATAAATACTTGCGTAAAATATGAAATTTTGTAGTAACCACGAATAAACAAATATTGATTTAAATTAATTACACCTGAGGACAAACAACCCTTTCCCTTGGATTAGTTGTAATTAAAACCCCCTGCCGCCGCCCGCGGGCCTTCATCTCCTGTATTTATCAAAATTTGATACAAAATCAAGTTGATCACTTAGTATTATGAAAATCTTGAAATTAGACAAGAAATGTTACGGTGAATGGAGAAAAACTAAAACTATTACGTAGTTACACGTATAAATCCTAGGAGAGTCGTAAACCTGAGCCGAGTGCGGGAGGTGTCTGTAGACACAGTATGGTCGCGGGCGCGTTACTTACGCTTTAGGCGACTGTCCCTAAGATATTAAAGCAGAGATAAGGTCTGCGGAATTGAGACATAAACATGAAACTGTCGACCCTATTATTTTAGTCCTAGTCTATCTTCAACGTACGTCCCCTAGCCTAGAGCATAAATAATTAGTTCATATTTTTATATATACTATGCTCCTATGTAATGAGTCTATTTTTTAAGCTTCTTAATAAACTTAATAACATCGTGTTTTATGAAAGTACGCATTACAATGCTGCTCACAATAATATTGTCAAAGTTATTAATTATTTAGGTTCTGTCATATACTCCCTACATAATATTTAAGGGTAAATTAAGAGAGTTAAACGGAGCGGTGTCGTTATTTAACTTGTTTAGTTTCCGCTCAACTTCGGTACATTTCGTTTAGTCCACTCTCATGTCGGCTCAATTACAAAAGTTATATTTCGTCCAGAGTTGGCCGATCCTACTGATTAACATAGTTATAGTCACTATTCCAAAAACAAACAGTAAAATACCCCGAACTTGTGTACGATACGAATAGTCGTAAAAATAAATCTTGGTTTCACAAGTATGTTAAAAATCAATGTTTGTTTCCAATGAGAATTTGGAACGGATTGTTTTCGTTAACAAGTTTGGTTAAAAGAGCTCCACAGTCCTTTTCATATTTAACGAATTTTAGTAATGAATTCCATTTCGTGAAAGTCAAACCTTTTCACAATTAAAAGATGTCATTAAAACGATTCTGTGTCAAGTCTTGTTAAAACTTTACCAGAAAATACAAAGTAAATCATAATTTTTTCAAAGAGATTTTAACTTTGCGCTTCCCAACCTTTCTGTTTCTGTTTCTGTTCGCTCGGATGGCTGCGACGAGGCGCAAAACCTTTGACGAAGGGGCGAACTTTTGTTTTATATTTGAATACTATCATTGAAGTAAACCTACCTATTTTACTTATAAAATAAGTAAAATGAAAGGGAGTTTATTTTGATGAAGTTGACTTCTTGTTTATAGCTATGTAAAGAAAGTCAATTGCAAATTCTAAAGATATTAATACGATGAAAAAGGATAAGTAAAATCCAACTTAGTCGTAAGCGAGAGATTTCAGACAAAGTGATTAAGCTGATAAATAAGATATCTTGGAGATTTTCTATTGCATTGCGTTGCCTGCATTCAGACCCAGCGAGCTGATATTATTTAAAGAGATTGCGAATTGAGAGACGTTTGTGGGCTTCCAACCGCCGACAGCCGACAGCGGACAGCCTGCAATCGGCAACTGAACCACCTCACATTGATTACAAACAACTTCTTGACTATTAGTAGAATATGGTAAACGAATAATGGAATTTGTATACTTTGGAGCTATCGTATTTACAAATTAATTAAAATATGCGGTCATAGGTAACACTGCTGCTCAAAACATGGGAGAACTTTTATTGGCAGTCAACGCGGCGGCAAATCAGGCCACAAGTGGCGACAAAGGAGATCCGACGACAACTTTTCAAATTAAATTTTGCAAGAAAATTTAACTGTAATACTCGTAAGTATATTCGGTTACGGAAATTGATTCGATTTTATTGAAACTTTCTTTGACATACGAGTATGATATAAAGTTTAATTATTTTGTAAAGGAATAACGAGACTGTTTTGCATGGCGTCAATAAATAACTGCTATTTTTCTCGTGGCGTGATGGAGACAAGCTTAAAATTGCATATTCTGCAGATTTGCCAGTTTGACGCAGAGAGGCCTGCGTCAGGGCTGTGGAGAGGGGACGGAGGCAAGGGGGGAGTGATGTTTGGCTTTCCAGCACAAATAAAATTTCCTCATGTGCGCGAAATGAAAATTGTTTCCCTTAAGGAAATTCCTTATTAAAAGTACGGGACAAAATATGCTCGCTTCAGTATGAATGGTGACAATAACATGAGTAAATTAGATGTAGTGTGGATAGAAAACCACGACATATTCGCGAGATGTCCACACTGGTTGTCATGACGATGGTCAGTAATAAAGGAATTGTGAACAGATACCAGTGTTTCATTGTTTTTTCCTGACAACTTTGTTTATTTTGCCTTCACTAGATTACTAGCTTTACCTTCTTTGGACGGATTGAAAATAAAACAGGTATCAAACATTGCTTTACTTGTTTCAAAAACATGTTACTTACAAAAGGAATATTTTAACTTTTATTAAAGTAAAGAAACAAAGTTCGGCAGAGTATAAAACATGTGTAAACTGCAGAACATTGATGAAGTGTGTACCGATCACGAGGAGAGGCGTACGACCGACCTCATACATTATGAATATTGTTCTAAAGAAAACATCACAAGCGGCTGCTATTTGAGAAGCGAACTGAGAACAAAAGCAGATGCGTGTGTACCCCGTACGCAGATGTTACACGCGCGGTTCAATTCACATTGTTTTAACATGGAATATTATCTTTATAAAATTGATTTCCACTGATACATAGGTTATATTGAATCACTCTGAAATTATCTAAACATGTTCATTTCAATCTGTAGATAAGTAGTCATAAATGAAATTAAAAAGTCGTTTTAAAATTGTTTTTTAAAGTGTGAGTTTTTACTACATCTTTGTGTTGGTAGCAACATTTTATTTGAAGAGTTATACGTCATTAAATAATTCCTTCAGAAGTGAGTTCAAGAAGGTTGCTTTCTGTGGACGATATAATTCAAGTTACGCGCTAACATTTCCCGTTTGCGCGGGAACAGGGCCGCAGGAATTAAAGCTTCCATCTTGTTTAGGTGCAATTTCCACCGAGAACGACAATTCATTGGTAATTCTGAAAGTAGTAAAATTGAAACCGTTATTTGTTTATTACACACTTGGATTGTCTAAAGTTGTTTTTTGATAACAGCAAAATCCTCAGCAGACAAGCAAAAAGTGACGAATCGTAACAAATAATAAATAGAGACCACAAAAATGGGATTTTTGTATTATAGGTTGTATATAAACTGCGGCGTAAAGATAATTCAAGAAGGTTAATCCTTTTTTGTCCTTTTGATGTAAAATTATATTTAAAATCACGATCCCAGAAATGTGAAAGTACCAGCGGTAGGTTATTATAGTACAGCTTTTATCAATTAAGGCAGGCGTCGGCGGCGCGGGGGCGCGGGGGCGCGGGGTCGTTGGGCGCGGGGGGCGCGGGGGGCGCGGGGGGCGCGAGGGGCGCGGGGGGACGCTAGGCTTAAATTATTTCCCGAAGACTTAGCGCAAATCCATCCCGAGGGACGTCCTCTTTTATCATTTTAGTTTAGTTTAATCTTACTTTAATTTATTTTCTACGACAATGAGCAATTGAGTATTTAAATGGATGTGGGTTAAGCGTTGATTTCAATTTACTTTTATTAAAAAGTACAATCTTATTAGAATGTACTTACAATTGTAAATCAATATTAAAAGTAGGAATGGAGGAGATTTTGTATGAAGGGAACACAGTTATTATAATATATAATATAATGTAGAGTGAACGGTCGCATGAGAATTAAGCTATCATGTCGATTGCGTACGTCTGTGCAGTCTTACGTGTACATTACGAGTTACCTTTGATTACTTCATTACAACAAATCTGTCTCCAGTGGTCACAATCATCATAGAAATCGTTCTAACATCTTTAGCTCGACTGAATGAAGGGATTTCTTTAAGAATTTTATCTTCATTTACATATGAAATAGGAAAAAGGATTTGTCCTCAAATCGAATAAGTAAATGTTCGCATCTTGTTTTTTCTTTATTTTTTTTTATCGCACTTAAAAATATCTTAATTCTTAATACAATCTATATACTCAATCTACTAGTGTTTTAGTAAGAAGACAATTATATTAATTTCATTGCTTTCGTAGGAAGTGTATCATTAATGTGTCCGGAAGTGTTGGGACAGTAAGATAGATGAGAGTGGAATCTACTCATCTATCAACAATGTCCGTCCCCCAGCCAGATAGCGACATGTCAATGACTATGTGACATATTTAACCATCCTTCACAGATTAGAGTGTTACATATTTTAGGTGGAGAAATATTTTTACAATTTTGCTAGACCTTAAACTTAAAACTTTTCATAAAATATGACACTCAATAAACAAAAATAGTTAAATCTTTGAATTTTAACGAAGAAACTTTTTAAAGCATAACTTACAGAACACAACAGACTGCAAGTGTGCAATTAAAAGAACCATTTTAAGAGCGTACTTCTCGCGAAGGTGTGAAGCTGAAGAGCCTTGCGACGTGTTAGGGCAGCGCCATACGTCACAAGTCACACGCCGCGCTAGAGGACCTCGTTACACAGATCATGTGAACGAGTGAATGACTCTCTAACATCGCAGTCATTCCATCAGGCTCAAAATAAATCGATGCTTACTAAAATATTAAAGAAAAGCCTCATTGTTTTCTCGATAAAGTCCCGGCCCTAGCGTTTCATAATTACAATTAAAGCGCGAAAACAAATAATGGTTAAATGAAAGCAGTTATTATAAACCAATAACTCTGATACAATTAATTTTCAAACAATAATTTTCTGTCATTTGTCTAGATGAATTATTTAGTCAACAAGGAACAATGTACCCGACCCGGATATATCGAACTCTCGCTAGTTGTTCAGTGGAGTGTTTCCTGATTAAGTACCACTAATTACCGCAGTCAGACCGCAAATATTACTGTGCTGATATTGCATACTGCACAACACTACGCTTCTCTACGTAACAACATAATAGGATCAAATACGAGACTTATCTTAATGTTGTTTTATTATATTCTATCAAAATAGATGTAAACATGTCACTTGGTGATACAAAAATCCGAATCTTCAGACGCAGGCTCTTGACCTAAATAATAAGAAACAGGAGAATCGGGAACAATGTTAGAGGATCAAATATATGGCTGAATCTGATATGAGACGATTTATTGTATTGCGAACGCGTCGTTTATTTTCTTAAGAGAAATGAAAGCAAACGTGTGAAGTCTTTGGTTTCTTGGTGAAATATGAACCGATTTTCCTTTTTTAAAGTATTTTGGTTAATAAAGCGAAATACTTAAAAATGGAAGTCTTTCATAGTTACGAGAAAATTCTACATAATCGAAACAAACATTTTTAAAACTTCAATTTAGTTATGCTTTTAACTTGCTTTGTCCATTAGTTTGTTTGTATTTAGCAATAAGTAGCAAACATTACTTAAAACGTTTCAAGAAACACCAAAATTTAACACATCGATACTTGTGGACGCTAACTCCAAGATAAAGTAATGGAATTCTCAAATGCTTAGATAAAGTTGGTAGAAAAACTAAGTTAAATTTGATTCTAATCTTAAATCAATGTTTTATGAATATATAATTTAGATGTTATGTAATCTCAAAAATATCAATTTTGTACCCGATCAGCAGATTGTTAAAGTCAAATCAGATTCAGGAATATTAGTTCTCGATATGAACAGAACTCGATACAACAAACACGACGAACACAACAAACATTGTAATGGATTTATTCATTTCAAGCGAACAGCTTCTACACAAATATAACGAGAATGAATGTTCCCATCTTGTAGCGGTACAATTTAAAGCGCACTAGTTAAAATTTATAGCTGATTTAGGACGGGCTGATGTTGGAGCAATTTAGACTTTACGACTCGTCCGGGGCCAGTTACAAGGTGGGCCCGCACTAATGATGTATTATTCACGCTAATTGAAAATTTCATCGCAACATCTTCTGAGCATCCAGTTAAGAATAGTCAACTAAATTTATGTCGGTTGTATGATAAAATTATTTGGAAAATCTAATCGTAAAACGAAGGAAGGATTTATGATGCGAGATATGAGTTATGTTCTAAAACTAAGCTGTGTGCAATGTGCTATATTTAATGCCGAAAAACTTTCTGTGGGGAATTTCTGCCACACAAAAGGATATTTGGAAAGCATTGCGCAATTTATTTACCCTATCTGAACATCATTGACAACACTTGCGGCGTAATATTAAATAAATTACTGGTCCCACAAATTTGTTTGTTATCATTATGTGATACATTAAAAGTATTAGTCTTTTAATTATGCACAAAATGTGCGGCCCGCCCCGCGGGCGCACCACGTGTTCAGTTTTTGTTTAAATTACGGCAGCAAAATTGAAAGTTGTTAACGTGCAAAATAAACACATTCTTAACACTTGTTCACGGAGAGTTATGTTACCAATTTGTTTCTGAGTTGTGTTGTGTAGCGGTACATGAAATTTATTGGTAATTTGGAAAGTGCCATTAGCTTTACAAAATTTGTTTATGACGCTTCGCTGAATACGTAAAGTTTTACATACATACAGCTTGCATATTCCTTGTACAGTAGTGCCAAAGAAATATTGAACTAAAATTTATTTTGTAAATAAATTATTTTGGGATACAAACACGTGTAGCAAACGGCGTTTAGCTTAATAATAACTTAAGTTTAATTTTAAAGGTATGAAATGAGGCCGATTCCAATTCACATGTCATAGCCGACATGACACGCCACGCCCGCCGCGCCGCTCACATACCGTAAGACAGATTCCTTCATGACAACGAAATGAAAAATTGTTTTCTCGCTTGGAATTGTTTTCTCAAATAAAGCACTTATTACATTTAATAAAGTTGACATCTTTTTTTAATAAAACCACTACGAAACGAACAACACCTTTTATCTTTAAACTGCAACAGCATTTTAATAGATGTTTAAAGAAATGTTAAACAATGTAACAGCAGCTTAAGTTTAAACCTCAACTTGTTCCCTTCTTTACTTACTTGAACCCACTTGTAACATATGCAAAGTAAATGTGTGTCGTACATCACCGCGTATGCAGACTAGCGGCAGCCCGCGGCTGCATTCCTCGTATATTCATTCCGTTCAAAAGAATACGACAAAATATTCCGACTGAATCGACTTGAATTTGGTTTATTTTTTGGATACAACGTTTCTGAGATGTCATTGTTAATGGCTACTTTTCTTTGCCAAAGCACTTATCTGCAGGTTTGCGGGTTTATTGATAAAGTAATAAATTGAAAGGTCTAATTCAAAGTGAGGATTTTTGTTAGAGATGCCAAGATTTACTTGATCGGCTCATTAATCTTCCTTTGTAGTGTTTCCACTAAAGATACTAACTAACTACATACTAGTTATTAATGAGTCCAACTTTGAACTAAAATAGCTTCGTTATCTATTTTGTTTCATCATTGAAATTGAAATACTGAATGGCCATTATCAATCTGTCAAATTA
>DVQH01000981.1:0-15828 GCA_018231625.1 Papilio phestus | reverse complement strand
TTATATAAAAATGTCAAGAAAAGCGAGTTGTCAACCAATCGAGTCTTCTCTGTATGTGATTACAGTTTTTACAGAATACTACCGATTTTCATCTTTAAATATGTGGGATGTACTGTTCACTTTTGCATTAGAACTCAGTCTAATATAGATATAGTATACCCCTCAATATATCCGAACTAATGAATGTTGAGGGTGGTTCGGATAAGGGAGCAGTTCGGATATGAGGATTTTTTTAAAGAGCTACTAAATTGACCTTTGATCACCAAAAACATTAAATTGGACTTCAATTTTGCTTATTGCTAAAAAACTTATTGTTCACATGAATGTTTGCATTTTTAACTTGAATTTTGACTTACTTATCAAAAGCAATATCAAGTTCTTTTCAAATTCTAGGGCCAGATTTATTTGAAATTTTAATTATTTTATGTTTATTTTGCCACATCTATCATTTAATAATAAATAAATGTTTTGTATTAACCTGATTGAGAGGTTGGCTAATTATATAAACTCAAATTGAAGTCCAATAATGATCACCAAGGGTCTATATCTTCAGCTCATCTTTACCTATCAAATCTAATTATTGTTTCTATAATTATTATTTGTTTGAACTACTTGGCTATTACATTGGTGACCTCGGACATCGAACATGAATTTGTTTAAGCAAAACCTCAACCGCAATTCGTTGTCGACGACTTCCAACCACCACCGCCTTAATAAATCTCTTTTATTTCTTTTAATAAAGAGTACCCTGATCAAGCCAGGGTCATTTCACAAAAAAACCACCATCGCCACAGGAAAAGGACGAGTTAGTCGATTTTTGGCCAAAAAACTCCGAAGAATGGTTGATTCAAACTCATTTATTCTGAGAAAACTTCCAGTAGATTTTCAAAGTCTTATCAAGGAGTTTACTATCAACGGATATCGATTGGTATCAATAATTTTTTATTTTATATTCGGTAAGTTAACTTTTCAATCGGTCAGTTCGGATATGTGGGATTCGGATAATGGGAGAAGACTGTAAGTCAGCAAGTTTTCGTTTAGCCTTAGAACCTGAGTTACCTATTAGAAACGTAAGAAATATAAAGTTTAGTTTGCAAGGTTTTAGCAGTGGAAAAGTGAACCTTGGTAGAATAGAGCTCAAGTTTGAAAATCTCACTATGAGAGTGAAGCTCCAGTGTGTGGTGAATGCGAAAGCGCCAGTGTGATGGCATGCGCCAGGCAACACTAGACGCGTGCCATCACACTGACGGTCTCGCTCCATGCTTGCTCCACTACCCGGCTACATTCCACAAGGCCTCATTCAACTTGTAATCGCATTCGAGACATTATCAATCAGCTCACTTGAGCAATGTGCTGCCAATATGATTGCTTCATTTTATATTATATTTTACTAATAAAATCGGGATATTGTGGAATAAGAGTGTGCAGTGACATTGTCGTTATATTGTTACCATAAAAATAAGTAAAAATTATTGTCAATTACCAAAAAATCGCAACTGCTACGGCCAAAACACCAAACAAAAAATCTATATGAAATGAAATAAAATGCTTTTCATGGTATTTCAAATTTTTATTTGATGGAAATGGTTCTTTATCACTGAGTAACACTTCGGTAGTATACAGATACAGATGGTGATGCACTTGAAGCGTGGTAGATTAGAGGTCTATCGCATTGCGGCAAAGATGGTTAACCATGAATACGAGTCTTTGTGTATCGATCAAGCATGCCTGGTTGAGGCACGCAACAATTCATGTCACATTTCTACTAGAGTACGCCATAGGATTGCTCGATCGAACCCACTAGTTGGTAGTTATCGGGTGTCAAAGGTAAAGCGTGAACAGTCTGGGACCCCTATTCCTATTTATCATTATTGTGCGATTCATAGCGCCTAGACTCTATGGCGACCTTTGTTCTTCTTTACTTGTCATACCCATTCCTATATAAAGATTGCGGCGATCAAAACCAGAAATGGATTTGTGCAGTTTTGTCCAAGTTTTGTTTATTCAAAAAACAGAAATTAGACTTTGTCAATTTTAATTAATGTCGTAATTAGATTAAAAACTAACAAAAGCAGCAATAAAGAAAGGTTGTAAACAAAAAGTTCACTTGTGTAGATCTAGCTTTAGAGATTCGAAATACTTCTGACGAAGAAAATACGACAGTGGTTCAATGACCAGCCACATCAACCGAAGCAACCAAATACATTTAGATCAGGTTCATCTTTTTTTCCGGATTAGTCGATCATCAAGTGACAATTTACCTGATCGGATGTACTTCGAGATGAACTCCCACCTCACCCAGCTGAACCCTCTTCCTACGAGTACCAGATAACTACTTGATATCTCAGATTGAGAGCCTCAAACTGTCCAGACATTCTCTTCTAGCCCGGACTAAAGTTGGATTTTGCGTCTTAATTGGCTTATCAGGATAATCCAGGTATCAATGAATTTAATTAGCCGGATGTAGATACCCGAATCTAGTAACCTCATTTGACGAATTCGAGTCGAACAGCTATTAAATGGCATTCTTTACTACAACTTTGACTCTGACCACTGACTCTTGAGTCTTGACCACCACCACAACAACTCCTTTCACAAGGACCGGCGCATGGAAGTCTTGCGTCTTGTGACCAGATGAGTTGGGGCGCGCGCCAAGCACGGTCGTCTTGAGAAAGAGGCGCGCGGCAGCACCCGCCGGCCATTCAACAGGCGCAACTGGTCACCGCGGGCCGCGGCGGTGTGACGCGTGGGAACACATAACAGGTGCCGCAGTAGAGCCGATCATCATCTGCAATCGGCGCGCGAACGCTTTCCCACGCTCGCTCCGATGGCCGGTCGCATGACAGGACTGCAGCGGCGCGCGTGCCTGTGCTCTACTGACACTCTCCCTCTCGCCGCCGCAGCAGGCCAGTTTGCTCGCAAATGGCCCTTCGGCGCGCCGCACTCTAACAGCCTTCACATAGGTAAACATTTCTTCCCAAATTTTCCCTATCGAGTTACCCAGAAAAAGTTGGGGAAGAAGTTGTACCGACTTGTGCAGCACCCTTCACTCAGCTTGTCTAACTTTTGCCGGGTGGAATTCTGGGGAAAAATTGGGGAAAGGTGGCCCGACATGTGCTGTTGCACTGCACCGTCTTCCTGGGTTGAGGCGAAGGCAGACAGGCTGGGTGAAGGGTGCCGCACAAGTCGGCACAACGCACCAGGCGAGGGCAGGGGCAAAGAAGCAAAGAAGCGGTCGGGCTGGCTGACTGGCCCACGGCGGCCACCGATAACGAGCACGACTCGTGGGAAAGTGCAGCGCGAGCATTTCCCAGCTTCGCTCAGCTCGCTGACCTCAGGCGCATGGGGCGCGCGTCGCGTTCGGTGCCCGTTCCCACGATCGTCGCGCGTCTCGATCGCGCTTGTTGCTGTAGCTGTTGCGGCATGCATCGGCAGCCAGAGGCAAGCTGGCACCCGCTCGCAGCATGCCTTCACTTGTCGCTCCGCCTGGCCGCAGTTGGCCGCGCGCGCATTACTCCACATATAAAACGAGCGATTTTACCTCCCCAGGGTTAGTCATTACTTTGCTCTCAGACCTTCGGGTTCTCTTACCTTGGTGACTCTTACGCCAAACCAATTAGTTCTCCTGACCAAGATGACCGCTAACATTGGATCGAGCACAGTGGAGTCCTCCACCTCCGACATGGCCCGCAAGGCACCCTCCAAGACCTCCGAGCATCGGCGCATCACCAAGCCGATCATGGAGAAGAAGCGCCGAGCTCGCATCAACAATAGTCTCAACGAGCTCAAAGTGCTTATTTTGGACGCTCTCAACAAAGACCCTTCGCGCCATTCCAAGCTTGAGAAGGCTGATATTTTGGAGATGACTGTTCGCCATCTTCAAAAGTTGCAGAGACAACAAGTGGCCGCCGCCATTGTCAACGATCCAGGAGTGATGAACAAGTACCGGGCTGGTTTCTCGGAGTGTGCCTCAGAAGTTGGTCGCTATATGGGTCAAATGGACGGCTTCGACCACTCGCTTCGTCAACGGATTCTGAGCCACTTGAATCATTGCGTCAACAGTTTGAATCACATGGCAGCCAACGCTCAGTTCGGTCTCGGTGCGAGCCAGAAGACCGCTTTCCCCGGAATGGTGCCCCCGTCGAGCAACCAGTTGCACGTGCAAATTCCAATGCACTCGTCATCAAATCTCTTCAACAATAATAGCACGTTTTCACTAAAAAATTCAAGTGACATCAACAACAATCGGCCCTTTCTGCACTCGAGTCTCTGTCCAAGCCCAGTGGATTTGAAGCCGAGTCTCTCTACGCCCCCTTCATCGGCTTCTTCCACTTCTTCACACTTTGCTTTCAACCTAAACCTTCACTCACCAAGCAAATCGGCTGGATCGATGTTCAACAGCGACTTGTTCGGTAGCAAATCCTTCTCCGCTCTCAGCCCGGGCTCCAGTTCCTTTGCAAGCGAACAGCTGAGTCCCGCTGCTAGTGACGACATGGAAATGGAGGCAGTGGACTGCACAGTGGCGCGCAAAGAAGACCAGGAGGACGTATGGCGACCGTGGTGAGGCCACTCTACCTGCCTCACTCACTCTTCTCCCTTTCATTCTGGTCGCCTACCCCTTCAGTCAAGCTTTCATGCCGAGTCGCGTTGTCTCTCCTTTTCTCTATGTGCCTTACCCGCGTCTCTTTTTCATGTGATCTCCTTCTACACAACTTTCATTACCCTTCAAGCGAACTGGCATTCAGTCCGTGCCTTACTGTACCGATCTCATTGGTTTATTCTCTCTATATTATTATTACGAATTTCTCCTATGTAAATATCTTAGCCCTACTAGATGGGCATAACTTATTTGTTATTATTATTACCAAAAAACGAATCATAGAATAAAATTTGATTTCATTCTTAACTTCTGTTGACGAGTTGTTTCTGGCGGGCAATGTTGACTCCATCATAGAGCAACAAGCGACATTTGATAATGCAACAGGTCGGTGGACAAGGTAATAGGTCTTGCTGTGGACAGGAGGGTAGGGTGGGGGGTTAACTGGCCGGCAGGAAATAGGCAATTGGCCGGGCCCAATCCACCGACACTGCCCTCCACTAATGACCCCTGGAGCAATTTATTCTGACAACGATGACATCAATCGCACAGCTAAAGTGGTAAGTGCTTGGCGAGATGACCACCGGTGGCACGGTAGATGGCCACTCAGCCACCACTCAACCACGACTGCTCCACTGCGCTTCTCTAATTGAATCGCGTCCATTCATCGAGTCGCGCCACTGACTCGAGCTTCTCCCACTGTCCACTACTCACTCGGACAATTCTAAATTGGAATCTTGGACATTTAAATTGCTGTTTGATATTGTTAATTTATGCTTATGTCTCACTATTAATAATTATCCTTGTCACTGGGTAGTGGCAACGGCTACGCAGAGGCGACATAGCAACAAATCGAGTTGAGCTTGCGTGACCGACTTGGTCATACCTTTCTAAACTAGATGAACGAAATCAGACCGGACATTGGGTCCTGTCACTCTTATCCAACTTGACTTTAATTGATTCGAATTTAATTATTTTAAAGACTACCTCCTCCACTAGACTAGCAAGTAGCTACCCAACCATCAAAAGTTCAACGGCCAGGTTAACCAAATAATTTGGATTAATTCAAAATTCATTGAGGTTATGCAAACACATTTTTTATTTAAAATAAGTAAAACACTTTTAGGTTTGAGTTTCAATTAATCACAAAAATTATTGTGAAGGTTGATTTGATAGAAGACTTGACTGATCTATGATGAATGATTTTTTAATCGACTCGAGTTTACCAATAATCCAGTTAATGCTTTTAGGGTGAGGCTCGTCTTTTTTAAGCATTTTCCAGAAGCTTGCTCTACATTAGCTGAACTCGATCCAACCTTCCCACACCTTTCAATCTCTCTTTAAGATCAAACATTTGTTAAAAGAGATTGGCTAGTCATCAATGAAGTAAAACTAATACACTTTCGTGCTATACCGTTTGTTCTAATTATTTTCAATACAAATTAACATCCGATGTTTACTTGTCAACACTAAGTATAAAATTTTATTGTTTAAATTATGACTCTAAACTTAACCAGCATTTTTGTTCGAGAACTTTCTCATACACAGATTTGTGTTACTGGTTTTAAATGTGGTTGCAACACAAACTAGTGTAAAAGAAAGTTCTTGAACAAAAATGCTGGTTAAGTTTAGACCCTTATTTTTAAATTATACCACAAAATTAACGTGATATAAACACAATTTCACTACAATTAGACTGAATTCTAAAAGCAAAAAATGATTGCTTTAATGGTATAATAACTTGTTCTGAGAAGAATCTTTAATAAAGATAAGGGTAAGGGTTGATCTAAACAGCTTACAACTACAATCAATGCTCAAGTGAAAAAGTCTAGACATAAAGTGATTCTATAGTCTTAGGTCTCCTAAAAAATTTAATGGTACAAGTTTTTTTAGTTTTTCACGGTTTGTCAAAAGAAAAAGTTTTGTTCCATGAAGTTTGTGCTATTAGATTAATAACAATTCATTCTTCAATGTGAGATACGGTTATCGAATTCGTTTTACTATTTTAATCACTAGATGGCACGACTTTCGGAAAATAAATCTAATTCGTAAATAACAAGCTATCAAACAAGAATGTTTTTGCACTAAATGTATACTATATTATACCATTCTTGTGTATTTTTAAATTTAATATCTTACAACAAATGCTAGTAAAAAGAATTTATTTTTTATCATAATAGTGCAGCATCTTGTTGTTGAACTATTAAAACGAATTAAAACGAATTTTAAAATGTAAAATAACCCAAACGTCATTAAGCATATTTTTTAATATAATTCAATTTAGTAACAAATTTATAAGAATAAAATAAAAGTTAATTTTAAAAAAGAGTTATTTTTTGTTCGTCATGGCAACAAGTACGAGTAAATATACCACTCCCTCAGGTTACAATTCCTCAAACAGTTCGATAGTTGATGGTCAAGTATTCAAGGGTCTTACTTTACTTCGAATCATGTCATTCTATGCAATTGCAATCACAATTGTCGCTCTCTGTGTGATAGTACTATACATGCGCGACCAGAGAGAAGTTGAAAAAAGAAAACAACGACGGATTGTGACCAAGTCGAGTCTAAATGTACTGTCTGACAAGACCATTCTCGCAGATTTGGTGTCAAAAAATCAACGCAAATCACCACCGTCTTCGCCTTCACAAGACCACCAATCGACCTCGTCAAGCACAGTCGAAACAGAGACGCCAACAACCAACATTGAATTAAAATGAGCTAACAACTTGAACGATAAGTTACAATGTCGCGCGTTGATTCTAAACCAACGGTCAACCTTCACCATCATTACTCTAAACAAGAGAGCACAGTAACTAACCTTCATCAAATTTCAAGTTTAATGTAATCTCGATCAGTGATATCAAAATTAAAGTTATGTACTGGTTTATTGTATAAATCTTCTGGATTTTTTTGGTATTATCCAATAGTTGGCCAAAAACACAAATTTGAGGCCTAACGTGTGATGATTAGAAAATAGATTTGGCTCGAGTTTTTCGCGCCATCTAATGTCAACAGAGACAAGTAGGGCATTGACGTTTATACGCAATGATGATTATGACTGATGTGTCT
The DNA here is from genome assembly GCA_018231625.1 of Papilio phestus. Taxonomy (NCBI): domain Eukaryota; kingdom Metazoa; phylum Arthropoda; class Insecta; order Lepidoptera; family Papilionidae; genus Papilio; species Papilio phestus. The sequence continues at coordinate 8,159 of DVQH01000981.1, read as the reverse complement.
TGTTGATTGAATGATGTGTTGCTATTGAAGGATAAGGCTAAATCGAGTGGCAATGCTCAAGCAAAGAAATTGAAGATCGCCGAGTGAGAGAGCACGTGCATAGAGACACACTGTGAAATGATGAAAGATGCTGAAGGAGCTGTGCCTACTACAGTCTAACTTCTCTCATTCGATATCTACCATTCACCATATCGTTTGAACCTTACTATAAAAATTTTTACTATTTTAATAGTAGTCTTTTTACTTCATTCTTACTACTATCTATATTATGGCTTTATTTTTATAATCAACTCGAGAGAGAAAATACAAAGATAGAGAGAAGAAAAGAAGATAGATAGATTAATAGCTAAATAAATAAATAGAAACTGAGAGAATTTTTAAAGATATCACTAATCTGGCTTTGTATGTCTAATTGACAACATCTTGTCTTGATTATGGTCATAGGTAATGGTACCCTAAATTTGTTTGCGTGTGAGTTGAAGAAAATAAATAAGAGGGAAAGAGAGAGAGAGAAATAAAAAGAAGAGAGAAAAACAAAAAAAGATGGAAAGAGAAAATCATGGGTAATTTAGAAAAAAATATACGTAAAATACAAATTGAGAATTTATGGAAAAATTTAGATTCTAATGATGACAAGTTTGGTTAGTGGTGAAGTGTCGATTCTGCCAATTCTGCCATCTAAAGTTGGAACCGATTTAATCCCTTCAAAGTCATTCCTCTTTGTTTCACTTTTTGTTTCACCTCATGTAATTTCAAAGAGTAAATCTCGAAGCAATACAGTCATCATGTGCATTTGGAGAATTTCAGGAAGTGCTGGACATTATAATGAGCCCATGTTATTATTTCACCAAACCTTCCCATAATATCCGGACACTTCCAGAAGTGTTTGAGCAGTTTCGAAAAGGCCCGATCCCCTTTAGACACTTTGAACATTTTACAAAGAACACAAATTTACTTAATTTTTTCTCAATTTTTATTTCAAAATAATTTTAAAAAATTCGTTTACAAATCATTAAAAAAATTAATTTTTAGGTTAGAAAATTTAGATTAGGGGCCATACTTTAATCACGTAAGCAAAAAATCATGAAATTTGGAATCATATTCCACCCCTCCCCCTCAAATCTTACGTGAAAAAATAATTAAAAAACTAATTTTCAAGTGCAACAAACAAAGTAGTACTCAGCATACAACGTCTTACGATTTGTTTACAGGTGTATAGATTTTGTTAAACAGATTTTCTTTAAGCAATAGTCAATTGCCAATAGATAAACGCAAATGCTTACGTCAAATTTGAATTTACTCCACCTTCTTGGTAAGCAGGTAGTGAACTAATTTTCAGCCCTTCTTTCCCATAAACTGCTTACGTAATTAAAGTATGGCCCTTACTTGTAAGAACAACTTAAGCTAAAATGACATTTTGAATCGCAAAGTACGCCCGATTTCTTGCATCGTTTGGTTTCGTAATTTGACTTGCAGTAGCCTCTAAACCTACATAATGACCACTATTAAAATATAAATGCTAATGATACAAAGAAAAAAAAGTCTTTGTTGTAATGCAAACTATTTTTGAGTTGAATTAACATGTCTTGAATAGCCGGCGTCAGGCTTATGCGACGAGTCGGCCGAGGTATCAAGTTGATACTCTATCAACTGTCGCTAACTATGCCCAACTTGGGTAGCCGACCCAGCTTCATGCGGAAATTTGCATAGAATTTGTCACCATTTAACCGGGGCTTTCTTGCAAACCTAAGACTTAGTGAAGAAGAAGAAAATTAACATGTCTTGAATCCCAATTAGTCTCTACTCGGAATGCCAGATTGAAATTTGCGAGGTTTGACTGTAAGATCGTAGTGGTCCGGTTGAGCTGCTCGCAGACTGAAACATGAATGCATTGAAGGAAGGGAATGATTAAGGAAAGGGGCGTGGCCTACCAATAGTGAGTTAGTGGACAAGCGTTAGATTGGTGTCCACCGTTTTCAAGGTTCTATCAATGAAGAAGGAGAGAAGTAGTGGTGCGGCTTGCAATGCTTGCATGCATGCAGGTTGACTTGCGGGCGCGCGCGTGTCTCCATCTCCACCTTAACTCTCATCTGTGCACGGCGCCCCCTCTGCAACATCATATGAGAAGTGATTGTGTTGTTTGGCTTGGCACTCTCTGCACCTCTCCTCACACCACAACCTAACCAACTCTCGAGCCTCTCGTTACTGGATCTTGTTTAGCAAATTGCATTATTGCCTATTCCCTCTCGGTCTACTTAAATCCGGTCAGTGACGGCGCCTGAAACCGCCAATTGCTGATGACATTCATCTAGACCAACGCGGTACTCGTAGTTTGCACAGCATTTTCACATCACGTTTATTTTGCCCAAGGTTTGTTTTGTTTTTGTACTCTGAACGACTTTGACATTGCTCACTTTGTCATCAACAGAGCTTTCTAATCAATGTTTAGAAGCAAGTCTTTTTGTATTCTTTCGCATAACTTCAAGCATGACTTTACTCGAAATATACCCAGAATATTGCCATTTTACAGTATGCATAATCGCAACATTATCGAACATGGACTGAAATGTATGTTTATTTTTCTAGATTTGGACGACTCTTGTGTTCGTGCTGATCCACTAGCACTGAAATCAGTGTTGTGCTTTGGACTGCACACTACCTCTACCAGACACAAGATTATTTCTGGGGATGGGCCGAGTGGCATCAGAGGTGGCGGGAATAGTGGATTTGACAAAAGTCCCAATACTGGTCTAAGTGGTGGCAATGGCAACAACAAGGATAAGAACTTTCTCTGTCCCAATTGTGGTAATGTCTGCACCCAGATTGAAGAATTTTTATGTAAGTTTCTATTACTATTTACTTTGCAATTTTGATTTATATAACTTTTTTCTTAGCATCTACTCGCTTTGTCAAATGTGATAAATGTGCTAGATTTTTTGTTATACTCTCTGAGAATGATTATAGCAAATCTTCTACTAAAGAAAATACTTCGCCGCACATACAAAAGCCTACGGAAAAGTTTAATATTCAACGAAATCCACCTCCACCCAAAAAGGTTGTTATAATGTTTTTTTATACTTTATCTGATGGTGTTTGTTTGATCAAATCAGATTTACGAATATCTAGACAAACGGATTATTGGGCAATGTAATGCAAAGAAGGTGCTCTCAGTAGCGGTGTATAATCACTACAAGAGGATAAATCACAACATCCTTTCCCAAATATCGAATAATCGTGTTGGTGAAGGCAACAGTGATAGCAAGATAATCAATAGCAGAGGTTAGTGTGAAAAGTAGTTGACAATTCAATTGACAATTTATGTTCTAGATGAGTACATAAACATTCCTGGTTCAAATGCATTTGGAATTCATTTGCAAAATTTTCATCCAAACCAAGAAGTTCAAGACAAGCCATTGCAGAATCGAGGCAGTTATCTGCTGGATAACAGAGAACCTGATATTAAGCTTGACAAATCGAACATACTGTTGTTGGGTCCCACTGGTAGTGGCAAGACTTTACTGGCTCAAACTGTCGCTGTCTGTCTAGACGTGCCCTTTGCTATCTGTGACTGCACCACACTCACCCAAGCTGGCTATGTTGGTGAGGACATCGAGTCAATTATTGCCAAGTTGCTGCAAGATGCTAACTACAACATCGACAAAGCACAGCAAGGTATCGTTTTTCTCGATGAAGTTGATAAGATTGGAGCTGTTCCCGGTATCCACCAACTTCGAGATGTTGGTGGTGAAGGTGTTCAACAGGGAATGCTTAAAATGCTTGAAGGCACTCTCGTCACGATACCGGAGCGAAACTCGCGCAAGATGCGAGGAGAGCCTCTCGTGGTAGACACCACAAACATACTATTCATTGCTTCTGGCGCTTTTAATGGTCTTGACCGAATTGTCAGCCGGAGGAAGAATGAAAAGTACCTTGGCTTTGGCTCTCAGAGTTACGAGTCGCAGGGAAGACGAGCGGCAACCGCTGCAGATGTGGCCGACAACTACTCAAGCGAATCCTCTCTCCTCCAAGACATGGCCGAGAAGGATAGTTTGCTGGATTCTGTCGAATCGCGTGATCTGATTGAATTCGGTATGATCCCAGAATTTGTTGGTCGATTTCCGGTGGTGGTACCATTCCACAGTCTCACCGAGAACATGCTGGTCCAGATCTTAACTGAGCCTCAAAATGCCCTTGTGCCTCAGTATCAGAAACTATTTGCCATGGATAACGTCGAATTAGCTTTCGACTCGAAAGCCTTGAAGCGTATTGCTAAGGTTGCAATGGAACGTAAGACAGGAGCTCGTGGTCTCCGTGCTATTCTGGTAAGCAGTAATCACGCTAATGTAAAGAATATTGCTTAACATTTTGTTGTTAGGAAACGATTTTGCTAGAACCAATGTTCGAGATTCCGGGTACTAATATTCGACGAGTGAATATTACCGAAGAAGTGATACTGGGCTCGAAGAAGCCCGAGTATAGCGAGACCAACTCAAGTAGCTTTGAGAAGACATACCAAGAGGAGCACGACAGTAAGGAGCGCGCTGTCAATCCATAAATTCTGCTGTGCATACTCCAACACTGTACAAGTTTGTTTTAAGACTTTTATTCTAAGTGTAACTAGCTTTGTAATTGACATGATTGAAATGTAATATGCTTCAGTTGAACTAGTTCTGATATATTTTAAAAAATAAAACACCATTTGGCCAGTAAAATACATTAGATAGCGATTACATTTTTATGTTTGTGTCCTCGTACAAAGAGAAACGGTGGCATTTCTTCACTGATTGTCTCAAGCCAAGCCATAAAGAGGGAGGCGATAATCTCCCGGTGAGGCATCGGCAGTGTCCTGCCAAAGAGGTGATTATGCTACGAGTTACAAAGGCGACTTCTACTTACATCACTATTAGAGTGGCCATTCTCGAGTGGTTCATCAATAAATCACGCAGCTTGAGGTATTTGTAGGTCTACAGGCAAACAAAAGAGTTTCAAAATGGCTTTTCATTACTAAATGGTAACAACTTACTTTTTCTTCAAACTTGGATAATTCAGATTTGCTAAGCTTCGCTTGAGATTTAGATGAGACCTCGTTTTTAGACATAAAGCTTTCCACAAATGATTTAAATTTGTCTTTGCTGAAATAATGAATTATGATTTGATTGACAAAATATGATTAGATATTACCTCTGTTCACTTGGTTCAAGTTCGGATTCGGCATAAACTATCAATTCTTCGCACGGGATTCGGAGACGTTTGATAAGCTCGAGCATGCTGAGTAGAAAAACAAGTGAGACATATTACTATGTGACCAGTGTATTGATGGTGACTTACTTCTGTTGAATACCTTCGATCTCTTCCGTAGTCTTGGTGAGGCAGAAGACACGAATGTAACACTCGCTCCAATTATAGACGGTGTTGAGGAGATAAGGGATGAGTATAGTCAAGCCACCATCCTCTGTCAACCACCATATATCAATTGGGCCTCTCTTTTGTTTCAGATTAAACTGATTGATGGCTTCAATCGCATCATTAGGCACCAGTGCTATTAATAGTGACATCATTAGCTGTTTTGTGCGTGTAATCGCTTTTGCATACTTTTTATGTTCTCAAGGTTACGTCTATTTTGGTATTGCTGATAGAAGAGTAAATTTCGTTCTGTTTGGAAGTTGACTGTTTTTTCAAAGTGAACTGTTACTTTCTCTGGCCCGTTGTTTACTATAGTATCCTGAACATTGTCTCCCACATCCTCTTCCATTGACTCAGAAAAGTCAGTCATACTGTTTGCACTGGCTTCCTGGTAATCTTCTGTTTGAGTGAGATCTAGAGATCACCAATTAGTAACAATGTTAGACAATGAGCATAGATACTAGCCAACTGGTTTTGCCAAGGGCCCAAAGAAGTCTGCATAGTCAAGGCCTTCTTGCACGCGAAGGATGCATATTCCTATCGATAACTCCATTGCGGTGCTACATCAAAGCTAAAGTTAGTTGAGTCTATACTGATTTGAGCACTGCCTTACATGATCACATTATAGTAGTCCAGCAAATCTTCGACGATGCAATCACGCCAGCTCGACTTGTAACCTAATAAATCAAGTTGAAACGAGAATTGCGACAAGAAGACTAGTCTACGATACCAAGCATAACGATGTTTGGCGCTAGTTTGCGTCCTAATCCAGCAATCTGAAACATTATCTTGGCACCTCTAGCGAGAGAGGGCGCCTCAAGCAAGAGGTAAAATGCTTTGATTTTTCTGCGATTCATCCACTCATACTGGGAGTCAATGACTTTCTCACGAAGCACTTGCGGTATTTCGTAATTGACAATGTGGCCCAACATCAAAAGACTACGGTGTTTGGTGATATGATTGGCAAACTCAACCAAAGGAATTCGAGCACTTGGGTTACCAGTCAAAAGCAAGATGGATGGCCTGAAATTCTTGACGTGATCTTTCGAGTGATTCAACTTGAGAGCAGAAAAGAGTGCACTGTTGTAAACTTGGCCACGAGTTGATGAGCCCCAGTTTACATCTTTATCAGAAAAAGTGATGTTTGTTATAATGAGAGAAGAAGAAAACTAGTGATCATACCTGGCTTCTTTTTTGATATATACAGGTAGATTAGAATCATAATCACGATAGTGATGAGTGCTGAGATCCAATCAAGAAAGAACATAATGACCACACAAGCTATGCCCGTCACCAGGCTCACCCACTTGTTATAATATTTGAATGTTGGTCTAAAGCTTGGAGAACCGACAAACGAAGCGTGAAAACAAGTGACATTCACCAGACAAAAAGACGCCATGAAGAAGTTGGAGATGATAGGTGCGATTGCATTGAGATTTCCTAAACAATGTACTTGTCATCACTTGATACTAGACACTACTTTTCAACGTTACCAATGATTATAAACAATAATGCAATTATAAAGGTCAAAATGTATCCTCTTCGTGGGTCATTGAGCTTTCCGTAGCCTTTTGCAAAAAAGTGTATGTAGGGGAAAAGTTTATCTTCACACAAGGCCTTGATTGAGAATTGCAATAATTGAATGTCAATGGCAAGTAATGGCATGCTAAATTACCTGGAAGATTCGTGGTGAGCAGACATAAGAACCTAGTGCACTGGAAACTGTAGCTGCGTAGATGCCAGCGTAGATGATTGGTCCATACGCAGAACTCAATGTCATCGTCTACGTGTATCAAATTTTTGAAAAAAGACTAACTGGTTAACATTCTAAAGATAGTCATCTAACTCAATAAAAAAATATTTTATTTACTTTTCTATCTATTTTTTTATCTACAGTGTTTCCTTAAGTTTTACTCTTCGAATTTACTTAGGAAAATGAAACAATAGAGAAGTAGATAGCGTTCGATTTATGCATTGTGAAAGCTACACTTCTTTCAATGGTTTGGAGAAAAGTGAAGCGAGTAAAACTTGAAACACCACTGTAGTTATCCGGTTATCCGACTTTTCCCTGCCCGTCATTTTCTGACGCAACTTCTCATTAAAAAATTTAAATATAGACGGTGGGCAATTTATACTAAAAAATTAACTTTTAATGTAAAAGTAAAGCTTTATACATCAAAAGAAACTTTTTAAATAAATAAGTCACTCAGGGAGCGAAGTGAGCTTGTGTCGCCACTCGAGTGATCACTATCGTTTTTGAACGAAGCGGGTCCGCTCAAAAACAGATTAGCTGAGTGGTGTTACACCCACTATAAGGCATCATTGACAGTAAATGTTAGAATTTATAGAAAATAATTGCCGTTGACGTTGGGAAATGTCGCATGGAGAATGGTCGCAATGGGCAAAAGTCGAATGGGGAAATGTCAGACAACCGTTTTGTAAAAAAATCAATTTAATTTAAACACCAGAGATTCCAAAAATGCAGCAATAATTTAGAATTATTTACTCACCTGATAGTCGTTCATCAAACCATATTTACAGTTGCTGTAACTGCAACTTATATTCATGAGATCATTCCCAGAGATAATCTGACTCATTTCATCAAAATCTCCACTAGCGAAAGGCACGATAGTGTATCCAAGAAAAACTATAAGCAAGCAGTAGACGGAAGAGGTGGTGAAGATGGCTAAGAAGGTGCCTAGTAAAGATATAGCGACAAGTAAGTAACAAACTAGTAAAGTGAATGCCTAGCTCAC
>DVQH01000980.1:0-15916 GCA_018231625.1 Papilio phestus | reverse complement strand
CTTTCTCGTTCTCTCTCTCTCCCTTTCCCATACACGTTGCCTTTCATACTCTTAATTCTTCTTATAATATTAATACATTCTATAGAATATTTCTTACTAAGCATGAAAATATGCAACGTAATACGTCATCATTAAGCAATAGTAAAACGATATATCACATCCAAACATCTCCAAAGTAAACCACAAATAGAAATTCACAAATCAATCTTACCTATATTGAGTCACAAACAGTTGTCACAACATAACAATGAGATACTCTACAAAGGTACTTTAAAATCATTGTGGGTTGGTAATTGACAATGTATTGCGAGATACCACTATAATAGTAAACAATGGCTATTTGAAGTATATTAAGTGGAAGAGGCGTGCGACACCTGGCGAATCATGCTGAGAACTCTCTAAATTCAATTTAATAGCACAGCAAGATGTTTCCTATAAACATTTACAAACAAACATTGGCTTTTCTTACCGTTTCATGTACATTGAAACATCCTATACGTCCAAACATCTTAAAACTTAGAAAGTTACATAATAGTTTTGTTTGTTACCTTTACTTTATGAGAGAACGTAATTGACTTTGGAACGATTGGATTTTAATAAAAGGAATCTTGTGTTCCAATTGGATTTAAATACGTGACACAGTATTTAAAAAATGCAACTAGATTGCAACAAACCCATTTTATCGTATGATCAAAACAAGTCCGTAACGAGCACTAACTCTCGTGAATTTATTAACAAAGGCGGAACGTGGTATGCGAGCCGCGCGAGTCGTGTGGAGTGAAGTCGAGCGAGCGGGCTAGATATGTCTTCGTCATAATTTACATAAATGATATATACGAACCGCCTAATGCCGCGCTTTGGTCATTTATTAACGGGCTATGGTGCGGTCTTGGCGCATAGCACGCGTGCCGACCCTGCGCGGACAGCCGGCCTGAGGACCACACGTAGTTCAGTCCGGGTCAACCTTGTCGACGTATGCTGATCTTTATCTATCGGTACAGCTTCGCTCTGACGGCTGTCAGAACGTGACTTGTTTCGGACAAACAGGTGGGATATATATCCCACCTGTTATATATATACTCATAACGAAAAGTTGTAGGGAAACTTCTATCTTACACTAAAGCTATTGACAAGCAACCAAAGAATGTTTAAGTACGTGGGTTTTTTTTTATATTATAAGGTGGAAAACGAGCAAGCGGCCCCTGAATCCGCTGAAATGGCGAAAGGAACACTGCCTATAGACATCTATAATTGCAGATGCGTTGCCTACCCGTAATCAACGGAGGAGTAGACGCACATAAACAGGATATCTCCCCTTCCTATGTGTCTCCTCCGCCGTCAAATCCACTTTTCCCTTAATTAAGAAAAGGGTGGAAAGGAAAAGGGACTAAATTAGGCCTCATCATACGACATGCGGAATTGCTCCCACTTCACGCCTGTCTTACTCATGGTCGTGTTATTACACCGGGCGAGCCGGCCCATTCGTACGAAGATGTTAAAGCGGGGTCTACCACTGTTAAACGTATTGCCAACATTCTGTATTTCTTTACCTTCTTTACTAAGTCCATAGATGTATTATTAACAGACTTTATGTTGAATAACATATTTACATAACACATTTGTGAAATATAAATATAACTAAGCATTGTGCAATATTCCAGTGAGTGCAGCGTAACTGTAAACTGGTCTTTAAGCAGTGAAACTGCGCTATTTTTCAGTTCCTACGCCAGCATGGGTCTGACGGGAGCTATTTGCGAAGTATCCGACAGCATTGAAATGCCAACGATTTATAATAGCATAGCATTTCCTAGATTAATGGCAACGCGTAAAGCATATTGCTGTTAGGATGCCTTTACACATGTTTGGACAGGGACGGATTTATTCTATTTGAAATCATTTTATCTTTTGCAGTGCTAATGTTTTTTTCTATTTTATATGATAAAGGTAAATTTCAGCATATTAATTGTTCTATTGCCTTCGAGTTGACGAATGTTAGTGCTACTTTATAGCCTCTCACATACTTCTTGGTTTAATCAGCTTACTAAATATTACAAACTGTAGAATGTTCTAGAGCTAGTACGTCCCTGTCTTAGAATTACATTTGTTCGGTGAATACGCACGGGTGGTCTGTAAGTCGCATCAGAGGCGTGAGTTACATCTACTTTAACATGTCCAATCAAATAACGACTTTATTGTACAGTGACTAAGAGCACACAATTGCTAGACTGACATGTGTCAAATTTTTATTTTTATTTCCATTCTACCCATTAAAGTTGAAAGTACATATTGGTAGTGGCAGATGGGTGCTAATTACTATCACGAGGCGTCAATAATTAGTTTTCGGCTACTATAACACGAGTTCCGGGCTCTCGGTGTTTTTGTTGGCTACAATCAAGACGTAATCATAGGTTCGGTTACAGAAGACGGGTACGCTTCAATAGTGAGAAATTAGGCGGTAGTTTCTTATAGAAAAATGTATTTGTGTGGTGAGATAATTAAAATGTTAAAAAAACAATTACTAGTCTATGGAATCTAGAAATATCAATGATCCAAACTAGGTTTAGAGTTCAAAGACCACCCAACATTCTCTCACTCTGTGAAACTTTTACCAAATAGAAAATAAAAATGTTAATAACCAAATTTGTATGAATAATGTAAATCTAATCATCGAACCGTAGGAATTTCTTCAGAGACAACAAAGAAAAACAATCCATAAGCAAATTTTCGAATGCAATTTGTTATACTTTAAGTCGTGTAATAAATCATGCAAGGGTCTTCGGTTTCAGGGCTCGCATCGCCGAAATATTTGGAATCGTATCTGTCATCTCGTGACCGTTTTTGCGGCGGCCATGTTTTTTGTGGGCTCAGCTACCGCTCGTGCTAATGAGATGACGCTTGGAAAGGAAATTATTAGGAAACGGTGCTTTGACGTTTATTGACAAAGGAAATGTATCTTAAAAACATTTTTAAATTATTTATTTAGCGCGTACCTTTTATAAGAACCTTAAACTAGTGTGTGGGAATATAACTAAATATGAAGTATAGCAGTATTCACTTATTATTTATTATGGTTTTAAAATCAAATGTGTAATTGCCTAATAACGTGCCTTTGACTAAACTATCGCGCCACTGTTGTGCGATTCTCGGTTGTTTTGCAGCCAATTCAACCATTTTTACACAACTAACTAAAAATTAAGTAGTCTGCGCATCTATATGAGTTCTTAGAAATCAAAGCGAGACGAAACAGTTGTGCGATAGTTTAGTCTTAGGCGTGCAGACGCTGTAAGTCTAATATAAATCAAATTATTGTGTAAGTTAATATGAGATTTTATTTTAAGGTGGCGAGTAACCGAGGTACAGTAGAAGTGAAGTAGTCGTGACGTTTGCGCCACCCACATTGCGCCCGTCGCCGTGACACGTCACGCCGCGGGACCACGACGTGCAACTACGTATGCTCTCATTGTTACCTTAATTTACCTTCTCACTACTGTTAAGATACCAATGTTCAATCTTTCTTTGTTGAAGTATAAAAAATGCAAAATAGGCATATACTGACGAAACTTCTTAAACTAAATGTAGAGCTACAGTTAACGTTTTTGAAAACAAGGCTCTATAATCCAATTGAAAAGCAAACAACACATATAAATCTTGACAGAAAAGAAATAGACGATCTTATAAATAAAAATTTCCGCCGAGTAAGCGCGGGTTGGGACTCGGAAAGATAGAATCGGGAAAGCCACTATTTTCCATCAGGCTTGCTCATATTTTTGTCAATTTTTCGTCTGACATATCCCATTTCCCATTCAGAAAAACACGGAGCAGACATCGGGTTACAAAACAAGGGAATGGAAAAAAGGAGGCAGTCGGTGGGAACGACGGATAATCGTGTTAGCCCGCCGCCGCTGCCGCCGCGGAGAATAACTGATGCGAGGTCGCCTGCACCAGCCAATGAGATCGCTTTGATTTTTTCCTACCCGAGCAGCAGAGACAAACAAGGGATGCAAATTCGTGTTGACACCGCGATCCATCTTATTCGACTCTCCGGAGACTTACTCCCGAACAAATAGAGTCGTGATTGAAACATCTTCCCTGGTTTATTTGTGGCTGAGATTAAATCTTGTTTTTCGCGGTTGATACACGCGTGTTGGTTGTAATAAGGTTATTTTGGTCTACGAGATAGTAAATTGTAAACGGTTCAACTATAGCAAGTATTAATAACGTTACATTAGGTAACGACGGTGTTTATGCCACTAATCTGAAGGTTCAAGAATTCTCCACATTTTTACACGCTTTATCCATATAGTTAGTTGAATAATTGTAGACAAAATTGACAACATTTGGATTTCTGTATTAACACAGGATTTTTAAAATCTTCTAATACTTCTATATGGAAAATGTAAAACTACACCAAAAGGTACAAAGCAAGCAAGGTTAGCCTGCATTGCAGCCGGGTCACATCGTCCCTCATCCGAGGAGGTCACAGTTTGCACAGCGCGGAGTGAGAGGGGTGCGGAGTGAAGCGGGAGGGGGAAGAAGTTGCCATCACGATTTGTTTCACAAAACACCTTTTCGTTTAAAAATTAAGCGAAACTAAACTGCTAGCACAAGCCGCTCAATGGCAAGCAGTTATTTATGGCCGTGAAAAGTTTTGTCAAGTTTTCGACATTTGGCTAAAGTGGTAATTGGCGATAAGGGAATTGTTAATTATATATGATGACTGATTTAGAAATTATATAAATTCAGTAAGATATAGAAAATACCAACAGTTTTGACGTGTCGATTTGACGACAATTGTGACGTCAATTTGGTCGATGTTAACGTAAGCTTTCATTGCGTATTAACTGTCGTGGTCTCCCAGCATTCACGTATGCCACCTCTAAGCGTGACATTAGTCCAGCACATCGCGGGAATAGCTCATCCCGCGGGATGGCGCGCCCCACTGTCCAATGAATATATTGTTTCGCGCCGAGCCAGCTCAGATAAAGCTCGCGCGGCACCGCTCTGCTGAATTTGTGTGAGTCCTTACTATAAACGGATTTACACTTTATTTAATATTTGCCTGCGTGAAATTAAAAAATGTCCTATGTTGCTTGGTGATAACTTAGTTTTTTATTGGTGAAAGAATTTTTGAAATCGGCCCGGAAGTTTTAGAGTTATTTCAATACACACAAAAATCTTTTTTCTTTATAATTTTATTTTAGATTTTCTTTGGTGAAATAATTATAATAGAAACAGTGTACACATGTTGGTTAAAGGGATATATCGTTTTGTTCGTAACAGGATTCCGTTGACCTCCATATAAACAATAGGATTTTAGTAATATCCATTATTTATTAATAAACTTAGCAGATCCTTTTAACGCTTTTTGTACAGAATATTCATTTGTAAGTATCCGATCATATTTCTAGCTACAAATTATCAAAAACATAAACCAAAAGAATATTTCTCGCTGTAAGTGTGACCACACCTCACACTGTGGAGTGGGCAGCGGGCACAGTCAGCTGAAAGCGGTGAGCGCGACGTTTGCACATTACGACCACGTGAACTGTGGACATCGCGCTATTAGATGCCAAGTTATTGTCTACCTTCTAAAGCTTGCATTATTCTTAAATAGCTTTAGTAAGTAGCCTAGGTGTTCTTTCAGCTTATTCTCTACATCTATAGCAAATTTAATCGAGAAATAAACTCTAAAAAACATCCATCCATCTAAACTTTCGTATTTATAATAATTAAGTGAAATTAAATTTATTAATTGATAGGATTTTAAATAAACTTTTCTTTCTTAACATTTATTTAGTCCAATTTTAAAACTTACATATTTTTAACACGACTAGGGCATCAGATTTTAGAAATAATGATTCGTTACAAATTTGTAATCAATGCTATAGATAAAGTAGTCGATCAATAGGATCATTCAACTACTATAGTAGTTACTCTGTTTTACAAACAAAAAACACAGTAAACAAGTCTTCCTCACATTGACTTGGGATGAAATAAATCTTAACCTCAATCTAATTCCTAAACATGTATCTCAGGTGACATTGGATTTTCGTTCGGAATTTACGCTTCTAAAAAGAAAAAGGTCGAACAAACGAAAAGGCAGGGAAACCGATGCGATTTAGCGGGTCCCGGGAGGCGGCGCTGTCTAACTAACAACGTATTGTCACCCTCCCAGGGACGGACTCGAAACAAATATGCTCTAAAGAAGTGTTTGTTGCATGTTATTTATTTTCGATACGTATTGAATAAATCTTTTAGAATCACATATGTGGTTTAAATTACTTTATTGCTTCATCGTTATTTGATTCTTAAAGATGTCAATTTTATAATGTTTTATTGTTCACATTTAACGAATGCCATAACGTGTTGCCTACTAGCTGTTGCTCACGACTTCATCCCCGTAAAATTAAAAAAATAATAATAAGAAATGTAGCCTATGATACTCATTGATATTGTTTTTAATGGTAGAAGTGTTTTTGAAATCGGCGCAGTTTTAGAGCTATTTCAATCCATACAAAAATACAAATCGTTTCTCTTTATAATAATGGTGTAGACATAGATATCTACTGACAATTTCATAAAATAATAAAGAGAATCCAAAAAATCGGTAACAATCTCACCAAGTAGATAGAATTTCTTCAATGTTTGGTGTTTGTAAAAAAACAATTGCGAAATTCAATTGAATAAAACGTTGTTGTTTATTGAATAGACGACACAGCGGTGTGTGTGCACAGCGTGCATACGGACTCAGTAAATCACGATAAAAGTAATAGTGGCCGCGGGTCCATTCATTAAGATCGGCCCTTCCTAATTTATTCAGGTGACGGGATGAGGTCGCCTTTACGGACACTTCCGTTAAAGATTACAACATACATTTCTAACGGCTGAATACTGATACGAGATTTATATAGTATGTAACAGAATCTTAAATGATAAAACTATAGTTAAGCTGCAAATTTAATAACTATTTTGACATCTATCATATACGCGGTACTTACGAAACGAAGTGTTTAAGTTACTTATGATACGTTATAAAAATTAATTAAGGGCGCATTATTTAAACAATCCCAAATTTACTGAACACATAGACCAAAACTATAATTGTTACTTTGAACCATCGAAAAGTAAAAAAAATGAAATTTAACTAGAATGACAATTAGAACTATATTGAAGATGTATTTTTGTCTAATTTGATCCCATCTGATCCCTATCTGTTTCTTCGATAACTCACCACCACCACCTCTGTGTTCCCGCCTCTCGTTTGCCCCCTTCTCATATAAAATTAAAAAAAACTCCTGTGTTTTTCTTACTCATGCTTTGAGGATTAACCGATAAATCACCAATTATCCTAAACTCTAGTAGTTATTTGACTATAGATTGGTAATAGAAACATTACATTCGAAACATTTTATCATAAAAATCTCAATATCAATGATTCCTTGTAGCGTTACGTAAAACTTGAAGCATAGTACATCTATTACACATTTCTGTATAGTTTCCTGTCATCCGGTCTGCTCCAAGGATTTAGCGAACTCAATATCATGCCGTAGTAAAATTTCATGTGTTCACCGAAAACAATTTTAGTTGGAGGCATATGTTGCGATTGACTTTGTAACATTAAGTTATGTGGACGTTATGCGTAGAGTTATGTTTCCTTATTACGTCTGTTCTACCCTCAGATATTCTGTAACCAGAAACTGATCGCTGAATGTCTGCGTGCAGTTTTAGTAAACTATGTGTGTAGATTTAGATAATTTAATGAACGTCTATGAGTTGAGTACTTTGTTTTTGGATTTTATAATTTAAACTTGAGTAAAATCTATTCTATTTAGTACTTAAAAGTCGAAACAAAGGTTGATACTGATAGTAGGACTTAAAAATTACACAGTGAAACAGTTTACCTACCTAAGTAAGGAGTTTTTTACTTAAATGATTATACTTACCGATCAAGTTCTCTTAATTTTTTTTAATTCTTTTTTGTGTATCAAATTGAATTTAAAGAGAAAAGCTTTGACATTATCAAGACATACGACGAAAAATTGTGAGCGAGTTTCATACTTGAATGCTTATTGTGCTACTTAGCAAGGAGCAGTCCCTCACTCCTACATGCGCCTGCATTCATTGCAACATATTTGTACAACATAAAATCAACTTTATTGGTAATTACAATAAGATTCAAAATAGCGTCGAGTTTCCATGGCCCGCCTACTAGGGGCGTCGCTCCCCCCTCCGTCAACGCGGGTGCGTTCACACGACTTGCATATACTTTTTAAATAATCACAACTTGGCCGCTGATACTGGCCGATGCGCTCAACAAAAAGTACAACGCTCACCACACGACTACTCCGACAAGATAAGCGGTCGCATGTCTGATACGCCCTTTAATTTGTCAATCGATTTACGGTATTTCCCATTAGCTGTTTACGCACATACTCTTGATTTTCTTTTGCTTAAATTTTGATAAGATTGTTGTAAGACAATAGTCTTGATTTGTTGAAGGTATCGTTTAAAAACATCATTCTATATAAAGTTTGGATGGATGTATTATACCACGTATGTCCAAAGCTGCTGTTTAGCAGAATTCATAAGAATCTAGATGAAATTTGGCACAAATGTAGAACATGGTTTGTAATAATATACCTACATATGTGTGTTCTACTAATATAGTACTAAGATACTTCCAAGTATGATTAGTATGAAGTTAATTTTATCCATCAAATAGATGTGTAATGAAATCAATTAACGTGAAGTCGACCAAATTTTATCAATTAGCGAGCTACTTTTTGGTTCGGTGAAATCACAAACTAAGCACTTTGCGTAAAACATACTGAAATATTAAAAAAGCTACTGACGCCACTTGAACGTCGTGCACTTCTATCCACAGAGATCATGACTAGTTTACAGAATTCCACAAAACTAAATGTAAAAATTCCTAAGCGATTATGCTCAGGTCAAATAATATACGATATAGTGTAGGGGTAAAACAATCGAGAAATGGTAAAGCAGCACGATGTTAATTGTTTTATTTTCTAGAACCATCCACTTTATCAACAGAGTATACCAAAGTATCCTATCCCGGTACTTCAAACGAGTCATGAGTATTAACCAATTATGAGGATACCAGGATCATAATTGATACCGCGGTATGCAATGTTGCGACTTTTTTTTACAATACAATAAAAAGCAATGGTTGAAAGAAATATAATCGTGTTATTAAATTCCACCGTCAGCAATGAATGGGCAAATAATTAATAGTATTGGTGATATTTCGCGTATCGGCGGCCATTCGTGCAGCCATTACCGGCCCGTTCGATAAGGCATATTGCGCCGCGACATGGTTAGTTTGAACTCCTCGCACGTTATAAATTATTATAAATACGAAACAACAAAGTCCGCAAGTCCAATTTTACGCAAATTTGAACACAGCAATAATTGAAGGTGTATTGCTGGCGGAGACTAACGACTTGTGTTTATGAAATAACAGTAATTGACCGATCAGTGTTGCTTTGTGTATTGGTAAGTTTTGTTTAATTGTTAGCTACTAAGAACATTGCAATTAATTGGAAATATTGGTTTGGTAGATGAAATAAATATGAAATTAAAGTAAATTCTTAGAGGTGATAATACTACGTGAGATAATATGATTTTGTATGAAAATGTTTGTAACATTTTAGTAATATTGAACGAAGCCAGCTTTGATCCCCAATTTGATTTTCCGTTTGTTGTATCAAAAATTATTCAATGTAATTAAATCTAAGGATTATAAAGTCATCGTCACATAGCAAAATAAATCATTTAAATAGATTTATAGGATATAGCATTTTTTAAAACTGACCTATGAAAAACTTAGAATATAAACGAATATCCTACAGATAAAACATTATTTGGTAGATTAATAATTAGCCATTTAATCATATTGATAACCGCGAACCCGTCGACAGCGTCGTGAGCAACAAGCTTCCTTGCATTAATATTATAGTGATGCGACTCGTTATCGATACTCGTTCCCGTGCAAATATTACGATAGTATCGAGTCGGCATTTAACGAGAGCCTTTCGAAGCGCCGCGAGCCGTTTAGCGAAAAGCTAGAGAAAAACTCCGTCGGCTGAGCGAGACGGGGGATAAGCGAGCGAGAGGGGAACGGAAAGAAGTAATAAAAAAAGCGGTCGTGTGGTCGTGTGTGGCGTGGGGCGGTCGCAGGCCCCTCCCTGCGCCGGTGGCCGTCGCCGCCCGCCGCCGCCCGACGTTGTCGCTCAGTCGAGTCCAGCGCGCGCCGTCGCACCGCTCCCACGCTCACCACGACGCCGAGCGCGCGGAAAAAGTTTACCACTTACACGAAACTTACCATCGCGAGCGCATCACGCGAACAACCCTACGAAATACAACACCCTTTAAGAAATAAAACGTGTTCTTATTAAAACAACTTATGTGTTAAATATTTTAAATTTAAAAACTTTTTGGTAGTGTCGTCGAGTCTTATTAGATCGGGTGGTAGATGATGGTAATTTGTGGCGTAGATGGGATGTCCGGACGGTGACAGGTCTTGGGGCAGGCTGGGTGCGAACGGCGAGGGTCCAAGCGGACTGGGTGCGCGGGCCGCCGACTGGATGCTGCTGCAGCGCGAGGGCCGGGAGCGGCCGCCGGCCATGGAGGAGGATTGCTCGGCGCGGCCTTGCGCCACAGACTTCTCCATCGCCGCTATCATGGCACGAGACCGCCAGGAGAGACGAGAGAGACGGAGGCACAGGGACCCCAGGGAGGACACTCTTACGCCACTTGGTAACTACAAAGTTTTTATATAATACAATAGCTAAAATCTTGCCACAAATAGATTTAAAGCAAATTGGTCAATCATAGTAAAATGTTCTTCCATTTAAACTGTTCCAAACAAGTTTATAATCTTGAAAAGAAGCCGTTGATAAACAATAGTGATCCGACATTTTGACGTTTAAGAGAAGCCAAACAAGTTAACATGATTTTTTTTTACAGAATCCTATAAATTATTTCTAATTTAAAAAAAATAAGTAGTTTCAAAAACTTTCTTTTTATATCTGTCGACATGGACACCGTGGTTTCAATATAGCGTGTTAGAAGTAAATAAACATCTTTCGTTTTGTTACTTCTGAATAACGTAGCTTGTAGTGGTGAAAGAATTACAAAATTCGAGCCAGTATTTTCAGTCTCTCTTCATTTACAATTAACGCACAAGGTACATGAGAATCCATGTAATGAAAAAATTGGCGAGAAAATAATTTATAACTTCAAAGGTGGGAATTAAAATATAGAAAAATTAAATACCGCTATTTTATGGTAAAGAAATTCGTGATACATTTTAGGCGAAGAAACGTTAGATTAGTGTCTTTTTTTCATTTTTAAATTTGTACGCTGATTTGTACTAGGCTTGTTTTGGGCCTATTTGATTAGTAATTGTTTTGGGTAGTTGATTGATAATTCTAAAAAAATAAAAAGAACCAGGGTCAGTGTACAAGTCAAGTTTCACAATTCAAAAACTACATTTTCCAATGTAGCAAAATAGCAGTTTTCTGATGGAAATGAGAATAGGTATATTTAATTGATTACTTGTAATGAAAGTTACAAACAAGACATTGTTGCAATTGCATTTTTGGTGCATAATATTACTTGCTGTCGAACAAATAAGCTCTAAACTCTATCTCTCTAAAAATTACTTGTTTGAGAATAGATTTTTGTTTTTAAAGGACTTAAATTAAATTAAAAATTAAAGTATTTTGATTGAAAAAATTCTTTACTCTTTATTATTAGTTACAAATTTTTTTTAAAAACCTACATTTTCAATATCATTATGTACCTAACAATATCTTGTCTGTCTGTCGATATTGATATAACTTTAGCAAATTCAGATTTTAATCTTGATATGGAAGTTTTCTTGATTTGATTGGAATTTGTTTTATCGTAAGATATTAAGAACAATACGCTTTATCATCGTTGTTTTAGCCAATAGAAAAAAGAGGATTTTTTGGGGTTAATAACAAATGAAGAAGAAATAGTTGCAATTAGCATTTACCGTGATCACTTTTTATTTCGACTGCAATGTCTTGTATTATAACCATCCCTGTCGTGTTCTTTGAACAAACAAAGAGAAGATATGTGTAACATAATAGTCACTGCAGTCGAACTTTTCAATGGCATATTTTTAAAATAAAATAACATATTCCAGAAAAGTTTGTGGACGCGACCGCGTCAGCGTCGGGTTCACCATCGCCGCCGTTAGCGGAATACGAACGGGATTCCCCAGTGGATGTATCCTCGACGTCTGAGGCGGGGTCCGCTAGCGGAGCACCTGGCGGCTCGCGGGCCCTGTCACCCGCGTCCCGCAATCCCCAGCTCACGGAGAGGTGCTCCAGCGACGAGATGAAACACATTCAATGTCATCTCGAGACCAAAGAACTCTGGGATAAATTCAATGAACTAGGCACCGAGATGATTATCACAAAAACTGGAAGGTAGGTGAAAATAGTTCCAGTTAAACCTTACTAATGTTATAAATTACAAAGTTTAGATGGATGGATGTTTATTCGATTTTGTTACCTAAACAGCTAGCTACCTAAATCTCTATCATAGTCATAATGCTCTAGCATAGTCTGGAAGAAGACACAGACTACTTCTTTTTTTTAAATCCGCGCCGACGGAGTCGCGGGCGAAAGCTAACCTTTTTTATTAATTATGAAAAAGAGTGTTGCGTCTATGTGTCGATAGTTTTAATAGCTGCAATTGTACATAAGTAAACCCCAATAAAGTAATAGGAATTTCCTTTAGTCCCCACTTTTTCCAAAATTTCGACGTACGTTTCCTGCGTACGAATGTCGATGTGAAATTAAAAACTGTCTGTGGTAGGTAAGCGATCGGTTAACGAGATCGATGCAGTTCAAGTTGACGATAAGGTAGGTGGCACAGCGCGACCGATACGCCTCGCGGACGAACAATGGCCAATCTCCCGCCGCCGTCCGTTGACGAACGCCAGCGATCGCCGGTAACCGGCGCTGACCGCCACCGGGCGTGCTCTCCATCTTACAAATGTCCATTCAATTACTCCGATTCGAGAACCTTATTGATTGAACTTAATAGCTGGTATAATATACGTTCTCCTTGCAAATCTCACCGGTTGAATGAGAGCCTTGGAAAAAAGTCAATTCTTTGGTTATTGTGCTGGCGATATCGCGGTGTGCCGGCAGGGAGCGGGCCGTTATCGGTGCGGCGTAAATCACGACGACAGCTCACCGATCGTGACAAATTTGCCAATACATTCCTCTGATTATGATTATGACTTTCAATTCATTAGATTAAAAAAAAACATAATAATATGGACACACTAAGCATCGCTTGAATAACAGCTTATTGAATGTTACATTCTTCGAGTTAAAGTTGAAACTACATATGGCTTGGAGTTGTAAAAAATCACATCAATCGGAATGTATCCGACCCATTCTTGTTCATGGATATTTTATTGATCCAGGTGATTTTATTTAATTTCTTAAAATACTGGATTAAATAGCAAATAACTATAAAAAAAAACAAAATCTTGAGAATTCGTTAGTTATGGTGATATAGTACAATGAGCAAACCAATGCTAAATAGCGGTAAAGCTTACCGCTTATTGGAAATATTTTCACAAATAGTGTGATGTAGTAGAAGGAACGAGAACAGCGCGAACTTGCCACTCCGCGCCGCGCGAAACAATGCCCGCTCTTTCACGGACTATAAAGCCTTATTAATACCTCACTTATTTATTACTTATAATGTTCTCGAGTTAACGACGCCCCGGCCATTCGATTTTTTCCATCATGCATCATAAAATACAACATCTGGAATTATATTCCACTCTTATTTACTTTCGAAACAAGCGGCCCGGAACAATCATACGATGTGTTCAAGTAGCTCGCTTACTTTTGTGATTTTGAATTCGAAGTAACATATTTCTACGATATAAATAGTACGTAGGCAACTTCATAATCTTGCAAATAAGCAACAACATCAGTAAATTTAAATTATTCGTACTAATAAGTGTTCAATACATATTGAACATGTAATTTTTATTGTCTGTGCAATCTTAGTATAATTTAAGATTTTTGTATCATGGCAATACTTTTATATTAATTCACTTCCTTTTCCAACATGTTGCTTCTTGTCTAAACTAAAAATTTGACTGTATCTCACTTTCATGGTATTTAATTTCATTAATAGAAACAAATTTCTAAAATGTAACACGTTGCTTTCATTTAATGAAAAGTGTATGTGGTCCTTCGAGCCGGATTTGAACCAGCGACCTATAGATCTACAGTCCACGTTAATAATGATACTATAAACTTAATATAATCTGTTTCTAACATCTCGCTCTCACTCATGTTAATATTTTCACTCTACTGAGAAATCGATATGTTATCTGTTAATATAACGATCGGATTATCTTCGCTTTCGTCTCGCTCGTATAATCATATAAAGAGACCAACTCAACAAAGAGGATATGAAAAGTCGCAATAGGAGACAATTTGCCACACCGTCACGCGAGCTTACGCGTTCGCCCCGTCGATTAGCATAAATCTCGCCAACTAACCGTCACAAATGAGCAGCGGCGGGTGCACACCAACGGCGAGGCGACGGCCAAGCTATCGCAACGCTATTGAGCAGTTGTAGCGAAGCTAGCGCGACAAATCGCGAGCGTCGCCCGCCCACATAAATCAGCATTATCTCGCGAGATAGCCGCTCTGACCCTCCCGCCGTATCACGACGGGCC
Source organism: Papilio phestus (assembly GCA_018231625.1). Taxonomy (NCBI): domain Eukaryota; kingdom Metazoa; phylum Arthropoda; class Insecta; order Lepidoptera; family Papilionidae; genus Papilio; species Papilio phestus. Next base: position 1,146 of record DVQH01000980.1, on the reverse strand, counting down.
CCGTGTCATTCGAAAAAATTAATGACTCGGAAAAACGATTCGCTTATGAGGGATCTTTCAATGTAATTGAATTGGCCCGCAGAGATCTGGTGAATTGTCGCGAGCACATTCTGTCGAGTCAGGTGCGTGAGTATAAAGTATGGAGAGTATAGAAAGGAGGATTAGAGCAGAAGGGCTTTTGTCTTATTGACTTTCTTTTGACCGTTGAAATATTAACTCTACTCAATAAAACATGTATTATTTTTCTATTAAGTGTTGTGACAATTTGAGATATACGGTAATTTAATAAATGCACTTGGGATACATTTCCATTTCAATAATTTCCTTAGAAAATCAAAATAATTTTTATTTCCACAATACGTCAATGTTTATGCAAGGGTTAGTTGCATATTTATTTTTAAATTAATGTTCTGTTTAAACGTTGGCGTTAAGAAAAAAGTAGATATTAAATCCGAATGCATTAACTGCATTCACCCTCGGAGATTATGATAACAGGCGTAATAGAGTTATGCTAGTTTCACACAAAGGTACTGGAGAGAGGGTTGTCTGTGGAGGGCAGCAGCAGTACTGCTGTTGTTTGAAGTCACACGTCGACGGTAGAATTCCATTGCCCCCTTGCAATAAAATTGTTATATTCTTGTTCATTATCTTTGACAAAATAGAGACTACAATATGTATTAAGACGAATCATTGCAGTGGAACTACTTTTTTGACAAGGTGCGTTCACTCAATAGCGGTACTGCTCAGTAAACTCAGTAAACTCAGTCAGAATTTACTTCCCTCGTGTGAATTAGCACAATGCAAATACGTCGTGTGGCGTGGTATGCCTCGCATGCTAATCTGGTCCGGATCTAATTCGTCCAGCCACCAAACGTATCTCGCTTCGCATTAGAGTACTTTGTACGCGCATTTTTCATCCCCCTGTGTAAATATTTTGATGTTTGTCGATTTAAATCCAACAGTTATATAGCACATCTGAGCCTAATCTATGCCATGCTTTAGGGTGTGTGCAATTAGTTGAAGGATATCTGTGAAATGCGAAAAAAATATAATAAAAATGATTGCTGTTTTTGTCGTTACAAAATGAGTTAAATGAAAGTATAAGGAAGAGTGAAATAGAAAGGCAAGCTAAACAGTCTTTTTCGC
>DVQH01000979.1:0-15937 GCA_018231625.1 Papilio phestus | reverse complement strand
TACTGTTTTTTTTGAGAATATTTTGTTTTTAGTGTATTTTGTTTTGTTTTTTTATTCAGTTTGTTTTATAACTAGCTGTCGACCGCGACTCCGTCAGCGTGATGTTTAGAATTTTATAGTATTTGTTCTTACTTATTATTAAAGTATATTCTTACAGTTTTTATATCTAAAAAAAGAAATTGAAACCTTTAAGAGCACTGAAGACTTCTGTTTTAGAGGTCAGTGCTCTTTCGGAAATCCATTTTTTCAATAACAAAGCTTGGCCAAAAAAAAAAAAAAATCTACAGCACAAAACCGATAGTCAGGTTTTAAAATTTAATTTGAAGAAATTTTTAACATCTGGCTATTAGAATAGCTTTTATAAGTTATCATTGGTGTTAATTATAGTTTGAGAATCGCTATACGAACATCCCCTAACGTTTTTTTCTGTCTCAAGGATACCGTAGTGTGTTTGTAAAAAGCTATGCACATTTTTTAAGAACGTATCTCCGGTGGATCCAAGGTGCGTCGCAGTGCATTGTGCACGGGACATCTTGTAGGGGTTTTTAATAATTCTGTAAGTGCATTTTTTTGATGCGAGACTGTTTTTTAAATTTTCTCACGCAATGTCCTATTGAAGAACTGATCTGTGGGTAGATACATACGATGGGTCTTATTGATATCGCTCTGAATTGGACGTAATGCGTGATTTTAAAATTTTGTATCGAAATAAGAAGGGAAAGCATTATTGATTATTCATACTTTATCATTTTGTTTTAATATAATATTGAATGTTGCATTAAATGATAGTTAATGTTATTGTTATATAATATTTATTTACTTAAAATAGTAATAAGTAAGCGACTATAACCTTGCCAAGTACAAAAATAAAGAAATAAATGGAATTAACTTTAGCATCGCTATAATAACAAAGCATGTGGTAAAATATCATAACAGTAAGAAAGTAGTTCCCGTCGAGATTTAAACTACTAATAAAATGTATAATTTATTGTAAAACTTTAGCACATTACACAGTTCAACACAAAAAGCGGCAATACATAACTGTCTCAATTATTAATTTAAACAAAAAAACACCCTAATATAAAAACAATGCAGCCTCCCGTACAAAAACACTGTGATAATATTCACTCGTTTTCGGTATACAATTGCATAACAATCATGGGCCCCGCATATCATTACGCGTAAAAACTGTAATTTAATATAAACTAGACAAAATCCGGCCAATGTTCATTCAATTAAAAAAAAACAAGTAAAAAAAATAAAAACAGGGGCTACTGGTTTGTTAAAAAAAACATTAAAGGGTGGATAGAAACAATGACAAAAACCGACACGACCCATTATCGTACTCTAACTGGGCTTTTAGACAAGCGGTTAATTTCATTAAAGCAGATTTATTGCTTTATATTCTCTTCTTTTATTTTAACTGTAGTCAAGTCAAACGTTTTTGTCTATACTTACGATTTATTCTATACCTACAAATAATTGTTTTTGTAATGTCTTCTATTGTTGTAGTCAATTTAATAACTCTTTCATTAATATAATTTTACTAATGTTAGCCAGAGACATAGACCATTAGGAAGAATTGTCTTATAGTCGTTAATATACGACTAAGTGTTCACGCAGGTAGAATTAATTCATACTTAATATTTTAATTTTAGGTTTTATTTGAAGACTGCTACAGTTTTTTTGTTTGCTGTTCACTTATGCTTTTTTTGTTGAAGGATAGGTGATAATTGCTTTTGCTCTGTCCAATCAACGTAGTCAAAGGATTACAAACATCCATATTTTCACTATGAACCCACCAATAGACGGCTCTAGCTAGTGTTTCATCACAACTCTGAGAATGACACGATATTTAGAAGGTAAGCGACAATCAGAATTGTACAATGGCGTTCATCCCTTTCACTTTTACTGATGTGTCAATTGAACAATTTAAAGATTAAATTGTAACAAAAATCTTATTCACTTTTACAATTTAGTTTGCTGTACTAAAACTTCGACTCAAATCAATTAAGTTTCAGTTAAAATATTATAAACTATCCGTTGCTCGCGACTTCGTAGTCGTGAAATTAAAAAATATAGCCTATGTTACTCATTGATATCGTAACTTTATATGATGCAAGAATTTTTGAAATTGATCCAGTAGTTTTTGTATTATTTAAAAAAAAATACATTTTCCTCGTTATAATATTAGTATAGACAAAAATGATGCGAAGCCAAAATCAGTTCGTACTTTTTATACTTAGTTTCCGCTAAACATTTACAAACATAAGAGTTTTCTTTCAATATTAATAACATACCGAAAAAACTACTTAACCGTCTAGCATTACACAAGCAGATGCAAAATCCCACTAACGAATCTGGACTCCGCAAGACATAAATTATTTAAATATGACTTGTAACACTGCACGATACAGGATATGCGTAAAAGGGTTGATAAAAAATCTAGAGGGTGACATTTTTTATGAAAGCCGAGGGTCACGGTTTTAGCTGTTTGGCCGGCATTCGTTACGGTATTGATAAAACGAAGTATTGTATGTTTAATTAGATTGTTTGATTTTTTTCGCACGATCATTTCGTTAATATTCATAATTTTGTAAGGCTCATGACTTCGCGCGATGTAGCTATGTACTTTTGCCATATGTTTTATTTTTTCATATTACTATATATCTGAGCCTTGCGAGGACTGTGTAAGGTCTAATTGATTTTAGTTGATTTTATTTTCATGTAATTTTATCATCATCGAGGGTTCGAATCCCACCATTCTATTGTCGCGAACCATAGCCTAGCACAAACCTAGAGCTTAGTTGGAATAGTTAAAGGAAATGTTAGTAAATTAACAAAGATCTACTAATATTTTTTTAAACAAAAAAACTATAAACCCTTTAAAATTCTCTTGAAGCCACTGTCTATCAGCTTATTTTTTATCTCTATCTCAACATCTGACTTTATTTGTCTACATGACAGTGCTAAAAAACGTGTGCCCAGGTGCAACCGTCACAAAATTAAAAAAAAATCGCAATAGGTATTGTTGAGTAAGACCCTTACAGGACAATGGTCTTGATAATCCTTTGGGGGATATCTTCGGCTATTAACAACAGACATGTGTAACGCATGGGCTATCCTATTGTTACCTACAGGAGTTTTTACGAGAAAGGATAAATTCGTTGTCGGATATTATATCATATTGATAAAGACGGACCAATTTTTTATCTATCACCGCTTAAGAAGGTAAAAACTCAACTAAGTAAATAAACTTGTCCAAATATAAATTGTAACAAAATATAAACAAAATATTTTGCAAGTAATGAAAAAATTTTTTTGTGTACCAGAAAAGGAAATTTAAAAAAGACAGATCCATTATTGATGAAGTGAAAAATTTTACCACAGCTTTCTGTTAAGTCGTACCACTCCTTTCGTTACTAACATAAATTAAGAATTCAGTTATAGCTCAAGAATTATTACAGGTTGATAAAAACTATACATCTATCGTAAGTGTTAATGAGTGTAACTACAGGAAACTGCTCAGTATACCCACATTAAACATTGTACGCATTTGTTGTTCGATGTGCGGAGGACAACAAAAACAAAAGACCTCGTCCAGGCGCACGTGTTGTTATCGATTGTCCTCATATTGTCCTCTCTCCATGCGGGTAGTGAGTTATCGTCGGTGACGTCATGCAACGATGCGTTTTTGTTAAACCACACGGGTGGCTCGCGTCAATGTATGATCCTAAGCGCATTAGTAATTTGCAGTACACGAGTAGTAAAGTATCTCTAGTACCGCGAAAGGTATCTGTTAAAAATATACACTCTATGAAGTCACTGATAAATTTAAATCATCTGACACATCAACATCTTCAATTAATTCCGGAGACACCCTGCTTCCTGTAGCACGTAGATCTTACATGTTGCATGTATTTGTTACTCTTCCGAGCGTCTTAAAAGATGGTAGGTAGTGGTCACTAAAGATATGTCACCAGCTGACTTATTCTAAAAGAAATAATAAAAAAAAAAACAAAGTTACAAATTTTATTTATTTTCCCACGTCAAATAATATCGCAGAAATCGCCTCTAAAATGCGAACGGCAGATGTACGAATGATAAAGATGTCCCTTAAAAAACATCATGAGAACTGAAATAATCCTCACCTATGACCCGAGGCTATTTGATGAACTCCTGGACCGTTGGTAAAAATAAATTACAGGGCTAAAGAAAAGAGGCTATTGTTTGGAATAAAAAACTAGGGACTACAGTTACCTTGCAATTTGAATAAGTAAAAAAATTGAGGGGCGCTATACAAAAAATGTGCCCCACGGTCTAAGGTCCGTGTGTGATTTTTTTAAGACGAGGGCAGTAAAAAGTGGATAGTACGTTACTTTGCATGACGGTAAACACAATGTGTATTTTGCAAATTGATTTTGGTCAACATTCTCACGGTACTGCGTATATCGCAGATGTCTACGTTTGTAATACTGTTAATTGTTATAAATGTTATTTTTATACTAATCCAAATCAACGCAGCATTACATTTAAGTATTTCATTTAAATCTTTTAATTACTAGTTACAATTTTTTAAATAGTAAGTTCTTAGTTGATGTAAAACACCGCTGATGTAAAGTACCGCTCTCCATCCATCAACCGCTCCTTGATTTCTCTTGTCTAATTTTTGACAATGGAACTTTCTGTAAATCCTTCATGGTCCATATGGATGAGTCAGTTATTGTTTAACATTAGAATCGTGTTGTGTTGGCGCTACACCCACGATGCCCGGTGTGGGTTATCTCTAATCACCGGTGGAGGCGTTCGAATTAAAGTTAAACATGCGGGCAAACAATACAGTAATCGATACGTGGACAAATTTTACAATGGGTTATAAGTTGAAAGGTAAAACGATATATATTACGAGGAAGAAATAGAACATGATCAGTTGAAAAATTCTCTCAAAAAATGAAAGTAACTGAGGACAAGATGAAACGAATTGGATGAAACTATCTTTGGAAGAGTTAAAGGAACTTCCCCAGACGAATGACACTTTCATAGTTTTAACAATTAATAGCTATTAAAAATTAAGCAGCTGCTTTAGTATTGACTCAAAACACGAAGAATCCATAATTTGTAAATAACAATTACAAGGAATATATAAAAATGTTATCATAGGTATTAAATCTAGGTTTAAGTATAATGCGGTAAATATTCTACCACGGTAATTTCAATATTTTTACATAATAGGTGAGGGAATAATAGAGGGCCTCAGTCATCCGATCGTGGTAGTCATGTTACCGTTTATTGTCGGGGGAAAAAGAACTTTTTTGAATAAACTACGGAATGCGCGTACGCAGATGTTTGCCCAAAGTTTTATATGCTTTATTGAAATTATGGGCACCGTTATTGATTTTTTTACGCGATTGTACTTGAATGTACAGTTGTTGACAGATGACGAATGTCTTTTCACGAATCGTAATGGATTAGCTAATAATATCTCTATATTTAACTAAATACTTTTTAACCTAAAGGAAATTTATCTCAAAAAACAAATTTTATTAAATAAAAAAAATAACACAATTGATAGGCCATAAAAGTGAAAAAATAAAACACATATAAACAAAGTATACAGAACTAATAAAATGTATACCATAAAATAATTGTTCCTAATCCTGTATCGTCTTTACATACATGAATTTGTTAATATTTAAGTAATTGAATTGTTTATTGACTTATGACCTCTGACGTCATGTAGGTCATAATTTTATACAATAAGCTGCATGCTCAGTGAATCATGATTCAATCAAATTTTAATAGATGCATTGCGAAACGAGCCGTGTGGGCGATCGGACGCCTCGCATCTGTGACGGCTGAATTTATTTCATTGTTCCTGTGTAGCTGTGTACCAAAGATGTTGGACATAGTTCCCCTGCATCAATCCATTTGTTATTATTCTAAAATCATTATCATTATTGATAATCTAAGTTTATAAACGGCCAGCCGTTACATTAACGTATATGACCACGCGGTATGATCATGGATAGATTTATAACAAGACAAGATAAAGGTAATCGTCTAAAGGTTCATGTAAGGTGGGTAGCCTATATGCGTTAGTGACTAACAATTTACAGATATAAATCAGCAATAAACAAGTTAACATGCGTATGAAATTTATCAATCAGTTGAGTGATTGCAAATTATGAAATCTATGATTCAACATTTAATTTAACTAATGTTCTATTATGATTCGCATGTATAACTTTTATTGCAATTTAACTGAAGTTAAGTTTAAAGTTGCAAAAAAAACATTTCAACTAATAAAGAAAACAAAACACAGTTCTTGATTATGAGAAAGAAGCGCCAGCTTGTCGTTGAAGGTCGCTCAGGGTTCAGCCTACCCTTAATTACTTTTACAAGGTTAAAGAAGTTAAAGTAAGAGTTTCCAATGTATTTACAATACTGTATTTCATACTGACTATTCTGATGAATAACTTAAATTTTTCTTTAGTGTAAAAATGTTTACCAGATTCTCTACATTTCTTTCTTGTAAGACTTCATTCTGGTAAGAATTTATTCTGCTACACATAAAGAACTGCTCGTAAATGCAAAATTATTTTATAAAATGTGACGATGAAAAAATATAACAGCATGATAATGTTTTCAATGTATATAACAAACCTTTTTTGCGGTTATATCATCTCAATACAAACAAACAGTCTTCACAGCAAAACATTTTCCAATGTTGTGTGGGCAGTTTGAATATTCATAACTGACTTATTAGACACACTTATTCACAAATCAGCAATATCATCTCCATGGTACTAGCACGGCGTTCGACTTTCGTATCTCATGCAAATTCATCCGAATGACAATGAGCTATTTATGCATGACGCAAAATAACAAATACCGATCGGAAGAAACGATACAACGGTTTATTAATCGTTCTCATTAAGAGGTTAAAGGTCAGATTACAATAACAAGTGCGAGAGATAGGTGTAAAGATGAGTTTGTCGTTATGTTCACATTATAATGTAAATGTGAGTGTAGACGGACGTATGTACGTAGAACAATGAGAGGCGTGGGCCGGATTAACTCATTATAGCATCGCCTGGACGAACGCCTTGACCGATATCCAAGAGGTGTAGGTTCTAAAGGTTGTGAGAATTCACTGACAAAATCTATCGGAATGTCCTTTAACGATTTCTCGGTGCGGTCGCACACCAACCTATGCTGCGGCATGTCAGTTATTCAACGATGACCTAATCGATGAATAAATGTTATCAAATTGAAACGGAAGTAAGCATAAAAATAATCTTCCATATGTTAAATTCATAGTAAAAACCGTGTTACAAATGTTGTTTTTATTTCTTTTTTCATCATTTTTCATCGTATGTTTTAAGTATCGGATCTTTGTTCCTTTACCGGAAATGATCGTTTAGAATCACGGCAGCAGAGCGATGTCGCATCAACTATCAAGCTACGTACATAAATATGTACCAATGACACGATTACAGGTTGTCGCCACATTGAGCGACACTTGATGCGCCGCGGTTCCGACGGGACATCCTGATCATACTGCGTGCCCGCGTCCACACTACACTTGAAGACAAAATTCTTGGTACGATCAAAATAGATTAAAAAATCGCATAAGAGATATATCGAGAAATGTAAAGTTAGATACAGTAATTGTTTGTTTGCTATTAAGCTCGTGTTTATGTGCTTACATTATGTTCGTCCCACGGGTCTAAAGAATGACTTAAATAGCGTTAACAATATTTCCAATTGCCTTGTTCGTTTATAATTCCATTTAAGTTTTTTTAATTTAATTTTTGTAACCTAACTACATCTTAAAACTACATTCGTATCTATTATTTAAATCTTTTTAAATAATAGATTTAGCTATGGGCATTTATTTTGTCCTTAAGTGTACTAATATAATAGTGCGACCATTGGCGCGCGGTCGACCGACAATTACCCTATTGGCCACAATTGTTGTGCGACACTGTCCGTCCTCCCGCTGGTCTGTTTTATTGCTAGAACTGTCTCACGACATTAGACCATATGGCCATACTGACCAATTAAGTAAAAAAATAAGCTTAGCAGAAAATCAAATAGTAAAATTATGAATGAAAAAAGGTACAAAGTGCTCATGTTTTGTGACATATTTAAACTCCAATAAATCTTACTAATGTTATAAATGCGAAAGTTTCGATGGGTAGATGAATGGATGGATAAATGTTAGTGTCTAACCCAAACGGCCTAATGGATCTCTATGAAATTTGGCACAGATTTAGAGGATACGTGGACGAACACATAAACTACTTACTTTCGATTTCTTTCAATTCACGCGGACAGAGTCGCAGGCAAAAGCTAGTCCATAATAAACAGTAATAATACAAAGAGAGTAAACGTTTTTCGTTAAATTTTAATTAAAATCAATAATAGCCTTATTTTAGAGTACTGGCTGGTAAGATAAAATAAATGACTTATTGTTGCTGGCCACTAAGAAGTTTGTGATTTATTTTTTGTTTCGTAATTTACCTCAATTGAATTAGCAAAATGGAACGTGCATAAATGCTGGTAGACTGGCTTATGAAGATTGGCTACTTATATCGACTTCGCCGCTTTACCCCTGAATGTTACTCCATACATCATGTCCCGATGTTCATATGTTACAATTGAGTTAACCACTTGCATTATTTTTACCGAACAAATCTTAATGTTTCCATATATACTGGTTGACACTCTCATGTGTGATATTATAAATTTTATTTAAGAACCATTTAACATCATTAATCAACACTTATTTATTATGTAGGGAAAGAAGAGTTAAAGATATTTAATTCCTTTTGGCATACACAATTATTAAACAAACACTAACAGTTGAGTATTGTAAACGGTCAACAAGTTAATCCAATAACAGTGTTCAGTGGTGCATCGCGGGCCCTAATCCCTAATATCAGCCTGTCCGGCTATCAGGTTATCCGTCACAATCAATAAACGATCGGATAACAAGCTGCAATGCAAAAACAACAGGCGGACTTTACGTTTTATTTACGTATAATGTTTTTATTTACAACTAGCTTTCGCGCGTGATACTGTCCGCAAGGAAAAAAAATGACTAGCCTATGTGTTTTTCCAGATTATCTACATCTATCAGTTCAGCCGTTAAGGCTACAAAGTGTAACAAATGTCCATCCATTTAAACTTTCTCATTTATAATACGGGTATGATTTCTAATTAGAATTTAGTAACAATTTAACCGTCGCAAGTTTTGTTTTTGTATTACTAGTAATGTCTACTTGTATAATAACACACATGTGTGGCATTTGTACATACAAATTCCTCTCGCTGGCACGTGCAAGCTTACAATCAAATGTGACTTAAAGTAATTAGAAATATCGTGAAGATATGTCTTATTCCAGGTCCTCGTAATATTTATGTCTTAACATATTTATTACAGCAAGGCTAACTCGAGACATCTACAAGGTGAGATCTAAAATATAGCAAACAAACTGCAAAATTCCAGCCTGAACTTAAAGTTTACCATAAACGCGGTGCATGCGTACAACACCGGCCTCTAATGAAAACATACGACTCTTTGATAACCTGTTATGGTGTTAGGGAACCCGGCACAGCCACAAATTGGCCCAGGAAACACTAATTTACAACCATTGTCCATTTTATACGTTGTATATTTGAGGTTAAATATAATGAAAATTATATTTAACTACACGTTAAAATTTGTTTATAACCAGTTAAATGCTTCAAGTTTCTTGCCCGTTTCGTTTCAAATTGAAACACTAAACAACTTTTAGAATACCTATGCAAAATTTTTGCTTCATTTCTTAAAAATGCAACAGGCAAGAAACTTGAGAAACATGCTGTTGGAATGTGTGTACATTTTATTAAGTACTTTTTAACCGCATATGAAACTATTTATAGTTCCTTCATATTTCTAGTACATTCGATTCCAATGTGGGGATAGTTATATTATTGGCTTCAGCTAAATTGAGACGTTTACATGCATTGTCAGTAAAATGTGGAATCGACGTTGCGACGGCGCCGGAGTGAAATCCCGTTGCGAGGGCCGCACACACCGACGGGCGAAACGCTGCGGTTGTACGCACAGATATAGGGTCTTAACAAATATTTTAAAACACATAAACTGTTTTATAATTGACATTTCTAGTTCACTTAATCATTATTTATGCGATAAATATTGTCAACTTTATATTAAACTTGATTACTTCATCTGATTCTTAAAGTAAACAGAATTTAATTTTTTTGACGTTAATAGGAGTCGTTTTTTATAGATTAAGTTAATTTACTAAATGTATCTAATGTTTAAATATAACAATAATTGCTAGTTTGTACAGTGCGATGTGGCCATGATTCGATGTGAGTCGATTCACAGCTCGGCCCATCGCCCACCGGCAGTTGATTTATTGCAAATGGCGCGAAAGCGAAAACGCTCGTAAAACGCGGCGTTTGGAGCGTTTATGACGTGTTGTTTGGCCGGCGCTCTATTACGTCTCGGGAACGACTATTTACGTAAATTGTGCGATTATTAGATAGACTTCTATTGACTTTGACATTTTCTTTATTCAAAGATGTATAATTTTTTTTGAAATTGTATTCCAAAACAAAACAATTTTTCTTTTAATTCTTGACATTTTTGAAAGTTGTAATTAATCGAAATGGTATAGTGTAACTCTAGGATATTTCCAATGTGCGTTTTTAAAAATATTCACACATCCCTGTTACTTTAAAACCTAAAACTAGTAATATACATTCCTACTTGTTATTCGCAAGCACTACAGGAATGAGAACTAATGAGTTACATAGAAGTCGGTGGTATCTCGACCAGAGGCGCGATAAATTCACGCTGTGCTATGACACAACAAAGCGAACGGAGAGGCGGCTGGCGTGTGCAGATCGTGCCGGACTGACGGACTCTCTCACGCCTCTATACCACAGTATAGGAACATCAGTATAACCAATTCAGAAAATTCATTTCCAATATCGCGCCAATAGCCTAATGGTTTAGTGTACGGTCTACTGATCTTGAGGTCGTGGTGTCGAATCCCGCCATTCGACTACTGTCGTGAACCATATCCTAGCACAAGCCTAGAGCTAAGTTGGATTGGTTAAAGAAAAGTTTATTAAGTCAACAAATATCTACCAATATCTTTATCACAAGAATCCGATATAACTGTATGTAGCTTAAATTCGTTAAAAGCAGCTGACTGTGATATATGATTAGATCGCTACTTCAACTCGCTGATTAAAATTGAACTTTACATTTATTTATTTAATTAAAAACCACTCAACACATGTGCTGGTTTTCAGTGGCTTCCGAAAATAGATGACAATACGTATGTCAGTTAAGTTTGTGTAAATTGTCAATTTATTGATTATCACATTCATTTTTCTTTCTAGAATTACATAAAATCTTAAGTATCATTGATGTGAGTGAGGAAAGCTAGAATCAGCTAATTTTGTACTATGTCCGGAGTCACGACTCTCACGAGGAGTAGGCTCCCGCGCCTCCATCGCACTGGCCTTTCTGCGCCGCATGACATCTACACCGTGAATTATAATTTTGTTCCACTGACTCAGTTCTCATAATCGTTTGAGTCGAGTGCATGCAGACCCGGGCAATTATCAACATTAGAGAATAAAGTGCCGACTACATTTTGTAATCGAAGATTTATGTTTATTCGCTTCTTTTTACAATAGTAAAAAAATATTTTAACTTTGTTTTAAGATACAAATGTTAAAGTTGTAAAACTTCACGTTACTTACTTCTTTGCTGCTAATTATGCAACTTGTTAGATTTCTTCACCTGTGTAAAACTAAAATCTACTCCCCCAGACCTTACTCAAATCATTTCTCGGGGACACCCCAAAAATCTCCTAGGGTATGTCATAGTAAAAACGCATAACAGGGTGTAGATTCTATACCCTAGGTTATTTATCATAACATTTCCCAGTTGTGAATTTCAACCTTGCTCCGTATCAGTCAGCGGTACATATGCGGGCGCGGCCGATTGCCCAACGACGAGCCATCACGCGCGGGCCCTCCCCGCCGCATTGACAAACACCTAGAGAGGGAATGCCCGAAATTGATCTGGATACCTTTATGCAATATGTTCACAAGAAGTTCCTAATATTTTTGGGTTTAAAGTAAGTTATCTATAAAGATTTAATTTATGAAAAAAATGTGCAGTCACTATTTTAATAGTTTTATCAACTGCAGTTTCTGGACTTTAATCGCCGATTTTGCAACTGTATCCTCTATCGGCAAGACACATCAACCTTGTTTAATTCCCAGCATCTAATCGTTTCTATAAATACTTTTCTCAATAGTGACAATAAGCGTTATTGTTGCTTGTTTTTGTAGAACAATTAGTGCATAGTGCATAACAACGTCCGAAATCAAAGTGTATCATAATGTTCGAAAGTGATTTGATTGACAGCCAAACGGAGCACAATGCGCGATAAACAATTATATTCTCGAATTATTGCTATATTCGTCCGGGTCGCGCAATACTGAATAAATTTGAAACGGCCCAAAGGTCGCAAACTCTTGACTTTGTTTTGATGCCATTGTTAGATAAAATGGTACGCCGCTCGATCTGTAGCCTATAGTTTGCGTCATCGCATCTGCCGACGGTCATAATGTTGTGATATCTTTCATGATATTCAACAGCGGTACAACGATTGACTTTTACTGGAACATGAGTGGGCATCTACAGGGGAAGCGTTAATCTCAAACAATATAGTGTTTAAATTCTTTCGTATTTAGCTAATCTAAATACATTCTTCTATTTTGTTACATGTCAGATTACCCGGAACAAACGCGACTTGCTGGAAGTTTGAATGGAAATTCATAATCACCAACGCAAATTCATCACCTTCACGAGATCTGGATTTTTTCATTCAATATCTCATACAGACACTCCAATTTTATTACATGTAAGTATTTTTATGTAACTTATTTATTTGATACTGTCGCATTAAACTCGGAGCAACACTTCTCGTCAGGGCTCAGCATGCGCGCCAATCTATCAGCTGTCAGGTAGGGACGTGACGTTTATACCGATAATCTAGAGTTGCGCCAATTCTATAGCACGGTACTAATTTTGTTCTTAACAGTATATATTCCTCTTAAGTCCATAGTCACACAAATTTATCAAGTAATGGTTAGAATAAGCAGCTGCAATGCATTGTATGTTGGTTAAGGGCATCAAACATTTGCGCCTATCATCCCTTCCTTCCAACCTTCTTCCTCACGGATGCGCCCAGTTACACAGTATCTTCAATACTTAAGGCCGCTTGCAACATAGACAAATGCCAAAATAAGGTTAAAGGTAATAATTGTCTGATGTCAAAACCTTTTGGCATTCCCCATCAGTGCGATTAATGCCGAAGTTATAATATAATCTTCTTAAAGGTCCAGGTTTGGTATGTTCTTATATAGAAAATGCTTTTATTCAACATATGGGATTATTCATAAGCTTTTATTCACATGAGAGGGCGCAGGTGTCGCATTATGGTATCGATTACGATAACCTATCGATTAATTAGCGTATTCGCTAAAAACATTTTGTTACGGTCAAGGACCAAAACTGAAGGCATACCTATAGCACTTATTAATAAAGTTTGGGACATGAGCATTTTTCAATATCCTTCTGCGCGCCACAAGAATCGTCTGTAGCTTACAATGTCAATCATGCAATGTTTTTTATAGTCCTGTAACAGTATTAACTTAAAGTTCGTGACGTCACAAGTACAGCAAGGATTCTATAAATAGTCCTGCAAGTGCCGCGGGTCGTAGACACATCGGCGGCACTGGGTCACTGAGCCGGGCCGTTTCCTTCGGGAGAGTTACCTCCCACTCCAGTACAAAATGACCAGAGATACATAAAACAGTGTAACTATTATTGCGTATTATTCCATTATCATGAGAAAAAATTTGAAAGAGTAATGCCACCAAAGTGGTTATAAACTAAGATTAAGTTAAGGGTAAGGATAAACAAAGAGTAAAAACGTAAATTAACAAAGAAACGCCAATATGCCGATCTAATTAATAACCACTGACTCTTTTCGATTAGGAACATGTTGGATTTTGCTAAGCAGTGAGTATTTTCTTTCCCATTGGCAAAACAAGTAGTCGATAGTAAACCGTTTGCTCATATTTACGACAATCACAAAACAGTTTATGTATTTCGGTAAGCTCAGCATCCCGGAGTCCACGTGTTGTCCGATCGTTCATTGATCCTCTTCCCATGACATTATCCCTTTAATAAATTTACATTCATCGCAAATAAATCGACCTTATCATTCAAATATGACTACTATTTCATAGTCTTCAGAAACCATATTAGTATAAACGAAAACTTGACATGGGACATTTGTGTGGAACCATTGAAATAGCGCATCTGAGGCCGCGATGGCCCTAAAGATGGACCTCGCGTTTTATTTCCACCGAGGAAGACACGACTTTGGTACGATGCATGGGGGAAAATATGGCCTCGAGTCCGCTCAACCGTATTTCACTGGGGTCGGTCGGGGTCAGCCGGGCGGACATTATTAAACTGTTAGTCTTCTGGAGTCGTGAGACGTGACTTATGCAGATGTTTAAGTAGTAGTTTGACTGATAGTTTCACGTGTATGCAGTGGTCGGTTCTCATGTGAATCTTCCTCGCACGACTCACCGATGTAGGAATTAGTTGGAAAGTTTTCTTGTATGATACCGAATCTGTTGCTGTTTATCTCATGTAAAATATTCATTTTTGATTCTCTTCAATATTATTTTATTATCAACTAAATTTACCTTGTAACTTACATAAATTGCAGTGTTTAGAAATTATTAAATATTTACATATAAAGGCAAGCTATAAAATATAAACTTTGCATCCATTGTTTAAAAATTTATATTATCTATCTATCGCTAACTTCATCCGTTTCAAAACAAGGGCAAATCCCACAAGACAACTATCAATTATCTAACGTAGAAAGACCTATCTCTTCCTGTGTAGTATAAAAACTCGGCGAACAGAGGTGGAGGTATGAGGAATGCAATTAATACACTTTTTGTCCGTAAATCAGGAAGCCAAGAGTAACTGTAAAAGGCGAAATGTGGGAAAATTGGCGGGAACAATGAGAGAGATGGTTGGTTTTTTCGGTTGAAAGAGCGCACGTCGAACGCAATTACGCGCGCAACTCATATGCGATGAAACGAAATGGCCAAGTTTCACTATTTCTAGTAACCTGAGCCAGGTTTAATTTTACTAAGGTTATATGTGCTTTAAGTTAATTAGAATAATATATGGTTATCTAATTTCATCTATAAGTTAATCTTCATTTTTGACATTTTAATGAATTACATAAATAATTTTAAAATATTAACTTTTTAGGAAACATGGTATTTCAAATTAAGGATTTCTAGCTTTTAATAAGATGACTGATTCTTAGGAATTTAAACACTTTAAAAACGCATAGTAAATAAAACTAATCATCTATAAAACTGTAACCGTCAGTTAAACCATAGTTAAAATGACAGTAATACCAAGCGCCCTCATAAGTTTTTCACGAGGAAAAGCACACACAATGCCCCGCGCAAAAGAAGATGAGAAAGCTGGTACTTGTTACCATGGACTGGACAGTTACTGTGAACTGATCACGTTATTTGCAACATAGAGGTATTAACAGCAAGCATCGAGGTTGCAGTGAAATTAAAATACTGTATTTCATTGAAAAAAAAAATGATTCATAAATCGATAGACAATAAAAAAAAACAATATGTACATACCTCAGAATTTTATTTAGATCACTTTCATTTGATCGAAAATTAAAGTAGTTATAAAATATTTTTATACGTATTGGTTTATTATTTCTGTATTATTGATTATTAAGATGCTTTCTTGATAATACTAAATCTATTA
>DVQH01000978.1:0-15939 GCA_018231625.1 Papilio phestus | reverse complement strand
ATAGTTTGAAGAAAGTATATTTTTTTATTAAAATTTCTTTTAGAATATTGTCGATAAATTGCTTGTAAATTTGCAACAATATTAATTTACTTTTAACAATCAACACAACATAATTGCCATTGAGCCTACAAAGAAGCCTTTTCATAGCGGGCCTCGTAAACTTTTGAGGCTGATTAAAATTTTTTAACGAGACCGTCCAATTATGATGTGGCGTCCATTATAAAATGAACCCTTGTACCCTCTCGTGCCGAGCACTGCCCGCCTGAAGAACCTACGAGTGGGGATCCAAGAATTGTGGCGGTAGTTTTTTCAACAAGAGTTCAAAAGCGGGGCGTGGTTGGTAGTGAACAAAAAGCTTAAAGCATCAAAGTTTTCGTTCCGTCTCTTTTCTATATCAATCATCTTTATGGTTTATTTTTAATGAAAATGAGAGAAAATAAAAAAAACAGCTGTACTGACCAATAAGAACGAAGCATTAGTTGTTAGAACCACTAACCACTTCTTAAAGTGTCACTTCCTTACAAAACAAATGACAATCGTAATAATGTAATTAGTTTTTTTTTTAAATAAGTCAGTCAGTCAGTCAGTGGGTAAGTAAATCATGTGCGTGCGCTCCAACACGCGATGTCCGATCATCAACTGTTCGTCAGGTTCACTCTTCGTTGAACTATTACTGTTACGAAGCACGTGGAAGTGAATTTTGTACACTTTTTTCAACAACGAAATAGGAAAGTGGAACATTCACGTAAACGTAAAGGTACAGCAGTTTCAATACGAACAGTAGGATGAAGTGTGATTTTCATTTGTACCAATAAAGTCATTTTAAAATGCTTTATACAATTTAGGAGTTAGATTCAGCATTTACATGTAAATGGGAAAACAACGCAATTAACGGAATAGGATGTGCTGATAAGAGTTTTAGTCATTTTAGTAAGTGATACGCACATTAAAGGTGAATTTTGCTCCACTAAAGAAGTTGAATATTTTATAAGAGTAATTTTTTTATGATTATCTTACTTCTCACCCTGATCATGTCTACCTTTTCCAACTCAGCTGCTAATGAGATAAACGAGTAATAATTTAAATTAAGTCATTTGAGTGTAAATATTTTTCACCTCCCAACACTGGCCACTTACCCGACTTCGGAATTAAAAATAACCTGTAACATGTATAAAGTGTCATTTTTAATAATTAAAAAAAGTGAATTCGCAGCGGCGTGACGAAGCGCTGAATCGTCACAAATGTTCGTTACATTATTCATGGAGCCGGTCGGCCGCGACGGTGGCACGTCACACCACGAGGAAAACACGTAATCAACGCACCATGTTTAGTCGAATGGAGTGTAATTACTATTTTATTTATGGAATACAGCTTCAATTAACAAGTATTTACGTTAGTAATTGATTTCATTGACATTAAAAACTGTAAAACTAAAAGTATGAAGTTAAAGACATTTCATTTATACGTATAATAAGATTGGAGTGTCTGTTTGTAATATCAAAAGAAATATACCAGATTTCGGGGAGATGATGAATTGGCGTTGTTGATGACAAAAATCGCATTTAAAAATTTGTTGTCTGTCTGTCCGCAAGCCGCGTTCGTCTCGGGTAATATGCAATGAAAGTTCTTTTCAGCTTAAATTTTGATCAACGTTGTATTCCGTGGAACGTGGTACTCCGAATATAATAAATACAGTTTCAATAGTTAACGAATTAAAAGGCGCAGTTCATTGGTCTTTAATGCTCGAATACATGGTTTTTTTTATACACTATAAGGTGACAAACGAGCAAGCGACCACCTGAATCCGTTAAAAGGGCGAAGCGACCGCTGCCCGCTGCTCATAGTCATTCACAAAAGCAGATGCGTTGCCTACCCTTAATCGATAGAGAAGACGAATATAAAGATGTTTCCCCGTCCTATGCATCTCCTCCACCGTCAAGTCCCCGTTCCCTTCCCAATCTTTTCTTATAAGAAAAAGTAAAAGGAACTAAAAATGGAACTCCGAGCGCGTGCGAAAATGGTGCAAGATTCTGTTCACGCATAGTCTTTGCCCTGATTGCTATAACCTCTTAGTTATCGACTCAAGAAATTGACTAACTGTACCACTTAACTGTTGCTTAGATTATGAAATGGCGAACTTAATAGTAACATCCTCAATTGTTTTAAACGTGAACTTAAACAAAGACGTAACGTATCGCAAATCCTATATGATCCACTTACCTTGGTATTACAAAGAACAAAAGCGGCAACACTAAAGAATACTTTCGTCAAAGTAGTTGAAGTTACGACCTCGTAAAAGGTAAATGCAAGTGCGGCATTGTATAACTGACATCTGTCATATTGACATTAAATGTACAAGATTATACGTTAGCGGAGCGCAATGTCGCAAAAAGTTTATAGCATTTTTGCTCGGGTAAGCGTTACTTTCTAAGGTTTTGTGTTCTCTTTGTTTCTGTATTTGTTTATTATGTTACGTGGATTTCTTATACTAACAAAAGAGAAACAGTTAAACCAGTAATATATAGAAAAACTAGCTTTGCACGCGACTTCGTACGCAGTAGTTCCTCTATATCTGTTATCAACGAAATCCGTTATGCTGTTAAAAACTTTCATCCACTCCTTCCTTTAATATTATTGTATAGTAAGCTATATTTATTTTGGCTATTTAATTACATTCTTAACAAAATGTTTGAGAGAGTATTGTCAACTTTTATGGCCTCAAAATTGAATGATTTGGTAAAGACTAAGTCAAGGGTCTATTTCATTCACTCTAAACAAAAAAACACTAGGCTATTTTCTAGTCTGTTAAGCATTTTATATCCAGAGTCTGCATCCAGGAACGCGGTGAGTTTATTTTATTCGGTAATCAACCGTTTATTAATCTATAAAAGTGTCTTTTAAAAAATATGAACGAGTTTTTTTTCCAACTCCGACAGTGTCGGCCGTTTCAAAGTTATTACTATACGCCGAACTGTGTCCACTCAACGCGAAAATCTCTTCACAATTCATAAAAAAGACGCCAAAAAGTGTTTTTATAACTCAGTAAATTCGGCCCTGGTGATATAAACTTCCACATACATTTTAAAACTGTCAGAAATTTGACATACAAACCTTAAGCACAAGGTTTTAAGTGTCATAATTGCTTGTTTCTAGGATATGAAAGTGTAGTAATAAAGATGTTGTGCATAAAAGCATTTGACAGTTCGTGGTAAGGTCCGCAAAACGGTAGGTTGGACAATTTCGATGTCGGAAAGATATTGTGAATCGTTTTTGTCAAATGTCAACTTCTGTGGTCGCCTCCGTTGAGTTTTTGAATAATATTTGTGGAGTTCTGTATACGAGAAAACCAAGATGTTTATAAATTTATTTTTTTCTATTAAAATGTGTCTCTCTGTAATGTTGTAAATGTTTGTTCATTTGTATGAGAGTAATTTCATACTAAACTGTTTTATTACTTTTATAAAATTTTAGATTCATGTATGTTGCATTTTTCAATTTATAAATTACTAGCTGTTCCTTGCGACTTCACCCGCGTAAAATCGAAAAGTATAAGCTATGTTACTCACTGATAACGTAGCTTTTTAATGGTGTAAGAATGTTTGAAATCGGAACAGTAGTTTTTAAATTATTTCAATACATACCAAAATACAAACCCTTTTATAATATTAGTATAGATTGATAAGAAACAAATTTTAAAACCGGAATGATTTTTACTTTATCACAAAATCTTCCTTAGTCAATAATTTAATTCGAATTATCTTACAAATATACGGAACCTTATATTAATTCCGATGTTTTAGCTTTCCAAATATCTTATGTTATTCTTATTGTTGAACTACGCCGGCGTGTGATTTACTCTTCAGTGAGTTTTATCAAGGACAAAACAATTGAGGCCAACAAAATTGCCAGGAGTTATAACCTTCTGTTAAAAATAAAGTCAATTATGAAACAGGACAATTGATGCTAATTGAATTGTAAATGAAGACCAAATTAAATGCAATATGCAACTTGACAAAGTTCGAACAGAGGTTACTTCCCGGAAAAATGTTCGATAGATCTAACTAATATTATAAATGCGAAAGTTTAGATGAATGGATGGATGGATGGATGGATGTTTGTTAGACTTTGTAGCCTAAACGGCTGAACGGATCTCAATGAAATTTGGCATAGACGTAGAGTATAGTCTGGAAGAACATATGGGCTTCTCATTTTTGTTTTTTTTTAATTCCACGCGGACGGAGTCGCGGGCGAAAGCTAGTGTTGTCTAAAATAAGAATCCTCTTTCTTCTTTCTTTACAAAAAGATTCTATTATCAGCAAACCTAACAATATCTTATTGGTATATACATAAAGGAAAATATGACATTCTGTAGAAATTATCTGTTTAACTTTGGATTACAGGTCTGAGCTAGAAGGAATATGAAATATTTTCGGTTAATTTCGACAAAACAATGACACAATTTTACTATTTTTAATTTCTACGTTGTGTAGATAATGCGTAGTAAACATCAAAGACGATATTACGAAATGTTTATGACACACGAAAGTCGGAAAGTATGAGTCCAAAGGGACAGAGCAAAGAATGCTAATTGGAACCGTCTTTCAAACAATGCGTAAACAAGAGGGGATCTTTTTTAATTTGATTTGTTTTTAAACATTAACATAGGGAGGGTATTTAGGGTTAGATGAAAATGTTTACGTTCAAAGACATGTGACAGTTCGTTACTTCTTTTTAAAATACTTCTATTTGATGTAACTATGTTCGCGGTAAGATTAAAATATGTAAGTGTCAGTCCTACCAAATTCTACAATTGTATGATAACAATCCAACCTGTAAAATTTGTAATGAAAATATCGGATTTTGTTACCTTATCTGACAGTGACGTCATGTTAAAGCTATCCGAGCCTCTATCAGCCAGTGGTGGGACAAGCCTTTAGTGTGATAAACTAATCCGTCCCGATGTACATTTTAAATCTATCAGTACGGGCTTATTCAGTAAGGTTTCTCAAACACATCGATTAAAATGTATCGATACGATCTTTAAACATAAATGAATCGAAATTATATGACGCAAATCTGTTTGCGATTGTCGATTGTTTCGCAGTTTTTTCAACTATTTAGTTGAACTACTAATAATCGAGTAGTGTACTTCCATATAAGCTCACAGGAATCAAAACGTGAATAAACAGTTATGCGATAGTTTAATCAAAGGTGTACGCTAAAAATCGGTGTTTTATTAGTCTTTTTTTACTACAACTGTAACCAATTCGATACGTACAAGACAAAAGAGGATCCGTTAACACGTGTAGTTAGTAAGTGCTCAGTTCAACGGCCGAGCTAAAAATGTACACTTCCTGTAATGTGTAAGGTATAGTGAGCTATTTTCGATTGCGATTACACTACCACTCTATTGAGGAGTGGATTCTCTTATGATTAAAGGCCGACGGATTGAGTGCGGCCGCCGACGAGAGAAATGATTTTGTTGCATCTATAATGTACTGATATTTAAAAGTAAACGAATTTTTCATAATTGTATCTTCTTTAAATTTAAATAATAGTATCACTATCATTTTAAACATAGACGTCCTAAATTTTTGTAGCGAAGTGTAACTAAGTATTGGTAAGAAATTTTCCTATACAAATATTTCGACTCTTGAAAAATTATTGATCGTTTGTGACATTTGTATGACAAACTGTATAATAGAAGGGAAAGTACAACAATCATAAAGGAAAGTAAACACATATAAAATATATTGAAATCCCTGTTTAGGTGTTTTCTAAACAATGTGGACGGTACAGCAGTTGAAAACAGATGAGCGAGATTATTGAATGCGAGTGGTCATATTATAACTAGGGCTGTCAACTATCTATAAAACTAGACCAGAAAATTAGCAACTATAAAACAAAAGACGATTAATGACAACCCTAGACTTATAGTCACTTGTTTATAGCACCCAAATACATCGTCTTCACCTTACATGTTATCAAGACTCTTTCTTATTCTTTGTTTAAAAGTGACTATACTTGGTCCAGTTTAAATTGATGTTATGTCTTATGCAGTTCAATATGTATCATGAAAATTCAAGTATGCAGGTCACCGTAAACTGATGGCAACCCTAACCCGAAACCGCGGTTCATAGGCGCTAGTTATAGATATTTTAACGAGCGGGGCAATTGAAGTTTGGGTGGTCTTCTCGTAAAGGCGCGTTAACAACGGCCTCAAGTTCGGAACATGCTGGTTGCTGTTTTATGGAGATGTGAACATGTAAGTGAGCAGGATTGCGTTGATAGCCAGCGATTAAAACATCAGGGATATTACAAAATATGCTATTAAAGTTGATATAAACCTTGATAAACATATTTGTAGAATCACGTCAAGTATATACCTGTGAACTCTCTTAGTTCCTGTTAATAAAATTATACAAAACTGAGAGCGTGCACCTTTGACTAAAGTACCCCACAGCTGTTTAGTCTCGCTTTGATTCCTATGACCTTATATGGAGGCCATACTACTCGATTTTTAGTTGTGCAACTAAACAATTGAATTTGCTGCGAAACAATCGACAATCGCACAACAGTTGTGTGATAGTTTAGTCAATGCGTGCGTCTGCTGCTGCTCTTAATGTTAATTCAAAAACGTGCTACTGTTTTCATTGAGAGAAAAGAACACTGTAAATATAATAAGCGACATTGTTAAAAAAATACAGCAAAAACAGACGTTCTAAATTCGTATGGCGCCACATTAACAATGTAAAACAAACTGCAACAGAACGCACGACGAATGGCAACGGTGAAAAAAAAATCTAAATTTGTCAAATGTATAATGTCCCGGTTCTCGCAGTCGCTACGTCAACAAACAGCCGTTTGAGATATTTCAGTCCGTACGTCCGTCATTCTGTATACATTACGACCTCACAGAGACATCCGACGACAGCCTATCAATCTTTTAATAAATACCAGACAACGACACGGCAAACTTTATATTGCCACCATTCAAATTAATTTCTCTAGCAGTATCAAGAGTGAACGTTTGTGACACACGCAAACTTATCTTTGTCAGTATTATTTGTGACTTTACAACAAGACAACATTTTACGATCGAGTCGGAATATGTTTTTCACACTTTTTTTTAGTTGTCGAGTGTAACACGTGTTACATTCGGCACATTATACGCTTTTAATAGTTGTTATGACATTATGCGAGCAGAATAGTATCATTTTTTTTTATATCAAAACAGAATGATGGCTCACATAGATATGAAAGAATGGATAGGATTGATGAAAGATATTTATTAATGTAATAGTTGAATGTACAATTTACTTACATGTAAATTATTGCCATTGTGTATTTTGTATGTCTATCAGTTGAATATTGGAAGAAAAAAGAAATAGTATAGTTAAATCATTGCCATTGGTACCTTGCATTTTGTCTTGTCTATCTATTGGAAGAAAGAAATGTATTTCTATTACACTTTTTAGAGTTTTTTATTAGCAATGTTACTTACTTTGTTATTACCGTAGATAACAGCAATCTACAATCTAGTAGTTTATATTAATATTATAAAGAGGAATCATTTGTATTTTTGTATGTATTGAAAACACTCAAAAACAACTGGCCCAATTTAAAATTTTTTTCACCGTTAGAAAGGTAATTTATCTTTCAGTAACATAGGCTATATTTTTAATTTTACTTAGGCGAAGTAGCGAATAACAGCTAGTTTTTTATAATTTCTTAGTATCTGGCAATTTTCATAACCTTCTAGGTATGGATTCATGTTTGTAGAAATATGTTTGACCGATCTATATATTTTTAAATCTGTGTATTTAACCGTGTTGGAAGCTTGTCAGGAGGACGTTAAACGAAACGTTTCGCTTTGACAAAAAGTTAACTAGCGTAATAAAACGCGAACGAGCTTTTTGTCACATCCCCGAGGCGAGCTATTAAAAAAAAACTGTGAAACAAAGTCATAACTTCTGAAAAATTCAGCGGCTAATTTCGTGTTTACGCCCACCGTGTTACTTTTAATTGCTTACGTTTTGAAATTTCATAATTCACTTGTCTTTTGCAGAAATACGAGTAAAGAATTATCGTCTATTCTCAGGACATCTTTGTTGCAATTATATTTTTTCATATTCTGTTATTAATGTCGAGTATGACCACTAAGCTGTTCAATTTGTTCGCCTACCAGTCACAGTCTTGAGGGAATTAAACATATGAGATATAGGACGTGTGCAAAGTTATTTGTAACAAAATTGTAACATTACAAATTTGCTGAAAGCACTATAAAGTAATTTACGTCCAACATCAGAAGATCAATAGTGTACAATAAAACTTTCAGAATTATAGGATGACATAGTTCCTTCACTTCAAGAAGACGTAAAGCGTCGCCGCGTGCGACAGCTCACGTTTTACAACTAGGTACGGACGCCAATCCATCTATTTCTGTCCCCATATACATCTACTAATTTATAGTGCAATAAAGTTTTACTTGTCACTCACGCTGGATTTATGTCCAGTCCGTCCTAAATGCGGTTTCTTCCGCTAACGAATTTCCTCGTGTCAACGATTACTATAAACAATATGCGAAGCGTGGCATAGCGTGGGCGACAGCGTCGGGGACCATTTGCCGGCAGTGGACCGCGACCGCACCTCAAACGAACAAAGCAGAATGTCTTCTGATCTAACGTAAACAAAGTCTAATTTTCTTAACATGTCTTTGTATGTCCATCGGAATTGTACGGACATTCGATTAATATCTACATTGGAATTTAGACCCTGTATGAAAGAGCTAAGATTTAATTTGTATTGTTTTTAGTTTGCAATTGTAACCCTGTCGATGTAGGTGGTGTAAATGGTACAGGCGACGCCGGCGATGTCGTCGGAACGCCACCGCTCGTACAAACAGCCGTCGATGCGTATCGAGGAAGGATGCTTAACACTTGCACCTCTAATTATATCCCTGGAACGCGCAATGGAAACAAATAACATGTCTTTACTCCCAAGCTCCGGGATCCCCGCCTTCTTGATTTGTGACGTTATTTATCTATCGCGAACTGATTTATATAAGAGCGGGCGTACACCTTTGACTAAACTATCGCAGAACTGATTATCGATTGTCAATTGTTTCGCAGCCAATTCAACTTTTTCCAATTCCAATTTTACCAATTCAACATTTAGTTGCACAACTAAATGTAGATGTGCACACCTCCATATAAGCTCATAGGAATCAGCACGACTAAATAGTTGTGCGAGAGTTTAGTCGAAGATGTGCGCGCTGTTAAACTTCACACAAATCTGTCAACATTGAAGATAATTCATGTCAAGAATCTGTTTAAATAAACAGTTTTAAGAGTTTTAAAATGCGATTTTTCACAAAAATTACAACGAAGACATAAATAATAACCGGGCATCCCGTACTAAAAAGAGATAAAATAACTTCAGAGAATGAGTTTAAAAGTTTAAAGACGATGTAAAATTCTTGGAACTGTATCAGGGCCAGGTTTGTTTGTGGCGGGGCGCGGCAGATGTCACCGCGGTCGCAGAAGCGGACGTTTCTTGAAAATGACATCTACTAAAACATTTTTACTATGAAAACATTACGATCGTATAATGTTATGAGTTGTTAAAAAAGAAGCCGGTGAAATCACAAAGAAACACAAAAATCTACTAAGAATAATTTACGAAGACACTATTAATATAATACCAAATTACAACTAACATAAAATGCTTTTTGGTAGTAATTTATGTAAATTACAGTATATACAGACAAAGTTGAAGACAGTTTTTTCTTAAACATATCTGAAACCAAAAGTATAAAGTGAATGTACAAGAAAACCATTAAAATATTAAATAACAGCTATGTTAACTTGCGATAGCCTTGTATTTCTTTCCAGTTTCAAATAAAACCAAATGCCTGTAAAGAAAAATAAAACAATCTTGTTCCAGCGTACCACACAAGACGAATCTAACTTCTAAAGTACAATCGAACGAGATAAAAACGATTTAAGGTGAACAACACTAATTGAGACCTGAAACAAAAATGTGTGGGTTTATTAAAATCCTTACTTATTCTATTTATTTACTACTAGCTAAAATACAATAAAACTAATATCAACCTAGATCAAATCGTAATGGACAGTCACAGATTATGGACAAATTTAGATTCTAATTCCCCCTGGGTCTGCAATCTAAATAGCAATTTTGCACCTTTCCTCGATACATGTGACGTCACATTTTACATTGTAAACACTTTAATATAAAATCAAAAAGCATCATCATAAAAAAGACCGTTATAAAACGAGCAATTTGTCTTCTGTAAAGTAAACATCAAATAAACCACATCAAACGATCAAAATTCAACGGGGGACAAGAGTGATTTCATTGACAAAATCCATTAATACCCGGCATCTTAACAGCGCGGCATCTCGACATCGCGGGATCGCGGCATCTCGACCAATTAGTAAACAAATGAGGCGAATGACAGATCGGTATAGTTGGCACGGTGACAACACGCCCGGTGGCATACGGGATGTTAAGACGAACGTTAAATAAACACATTTAATAGAATTATGATTATTGTTCGTGACAGATTAAAGTCCACGTTATAAATGTCTAATAGTTATGCGAGTTTTTGTGTTCTTTTATAATCATACTCTGTGTTTTTGTGAGTTTATTATTTTTATTTTCTATTAGATTTCGCCCGCGACTCCGTCCGCCTGGAATTAAAAAAAAAACAAAAGTGAGTAGCCTATGTGTTTTTCCAGATTATCCTCTATGTCTATGCCAAATTTCATCGAGATCCGTTCAGCCATTAAGGCTACAAACTCTAAGAAACATCCATCCATCTATCTAAACTTTCGTATTTATAATATTAGTAAGAGTAAAAAGTAAGACAAATTTTGCGTTTGAAGTAATTATGAAGATCAAGAAGAAGACCGAAGAAATAAAAGAGGATATATGTAGAAAGGTAGTTAATTCCGATATGACGTCTGGTAAAGATGTATGGAAGAGTACATACTATTTACTGTACCGACCCTCCATAGGGATGGGCATTTTGATGACGATGATGTTTTTGTGTTTTAACAGTCTTAATATACAACATTGCTTATTATCATGAAGCACATTCACATGCAACTTAACTATAATTCCAAATTATGTGTGTAACAGGGATCACAGTGTTTTTGTAGTTTCTTCATTGACTAATTAATCTTTAATAGTTAAACACCCTTTAACATCCATCAGTCGATCGGCGACAAACCGATCGGAACATGTGTCGCAGTAAACCAGCAAGAATCTATTTCAGTTTTAACGACAAAGTCTCGAACAAAACAATGGACGAACATAACACGATTTGATGGCCGACTGTCATCTGTTTAATTCGATTCTTGTTTTATCTTTTCAATAAACGGAAACATCCACTAAATTACGGTGACCCTGTTTTCGTAATTGGTTTACAATAAGCTTCCACTGACCACGTGTAAAATCATTTCAATTGATAAACGCTACACAATTGACTTGCACGGTGATTTTTGTTACTTTAAATTAAATGGATTGTCCTCAGCAGTTTCAAACTAGTATGAATTAGGATCCTTCTAGTATTTAGATTATCCATGGGCGTATTGTATTCTCTCCGGCCCTTTGCCTCCATTATGAAAAAAAAGAAAGTTAGTATCATTTGAGGTTCATGAAAAGATAAAACAAATGCTACTTGATAAAAAAAGATCGAATCTTTATAAAAAGATTAATTAATTAAGTGATAATCTTTGTCATTTGTCTCAGCTACACGATCTGGAAGCATGTCAATGTTTTTTTATTCCTACATCTGTTTTGTCGCGCGTCGCATCCCAAATGGGGAGTCAATTAGTGACTTTTTTTGTCTGTCGCGTGTAATCGACCGTTTAACACCGGTTCGTGGTTTTGTGAAATGTCTCGTGAGACGTTGAATGTCATTCGACGACTTTCTTGTTAAACGATTTATTTATATCTTCATTTAAAACATTTTTCAATACTTCTAACTTACTTTCCCACCAAACTACTTATTTTATAATTTATTTATAAAGATGTTTTCATTTTGTTTCTTTAAAATTTTTTGTTTTGTTTATATTAAAATTTGAATTTAGAATAGTTTTTTTTCTAATGAACATGATTTTCGTCAAACCAAGATTGAAGGGCACATTTTTTAAAAACTGTAATTGATTGCACGCTCCATAGCATGAATAGATTAAAAAAAACTCCGATGCCGTGTTCGTTGAACGCAAAGGTTAATTCTGTTGATAACCACAATGTACTATAATTATTGTCTCTTAAACATCTTTTAAGGGTTAAATACGACAGATGGCTTGATGTATCTTAATGCAGAGTGACCATTTAAACACTAATTATTCGAACATAATTTTATCATAGCTACGGCATTATAATTATATTGAAGTAGCTTACGCGACATCGTCCGCGTAGAATTAAACAAAAGTAAGTAGCCTATGTGTTCTTTCAGACTATATTCCATATCTATGCCAAATTTCATCCAGATCCGTTCAGCTGTTTAGGCTACAAACTAAGAAACATTCGTTTATCTAAACTTTCGTATTTATAATATCAGTATGATTTATTTCACGATTATTGGTGCCGTAATCTTAAGGGATAATGAACGGTGTTATGTCTCTCATTTACTCACTCTCTCTCCCTCCCTCCCGTGATTTTACACGTTTTGACATCAAACTTCACCTCTTATTTTTATGTCTATGGGCAGCGGTCACTGCATTTTCGACGAATTCTACTGAATTGCTTAATTCTCAGCATAAAAATTACTAAAAAAAAAAACACGTAGCTCTTTCTATTTTTTTTTTGTATCCTTTCACTTTTAAATTAAATGTTTATTTCACGTTATTATTTCTTACAGGTTAGTAACGGTGTTAGGTTAGTAAAGGCGCCAGTTTGTCTGGCAATCAATCGATTATTAATTTTTTTAAGAAGCCAATAGATGGCGCTGCTTTGATAGAACCAACGTGATAGATAACAAAGACGTAGAGTGGATTAAAAACTGAATTATCAGTCTCAATTTGTGTCAGTCCTCTACTGTATGCTAATTTTTATGAATACTTAATCGGAAGTCGCAAAAAAATCGTATCGTTGATTGCGTTCGGAAAGGAAATGTTTACGCAACGCCTTCAATGAGTAGAAATAATAAATACGATCGTATGCGGAATTAATTGGCTTGTTCACGCGCCGTGGCCGAGGAAAGTGAGTTACACGGACACGACCACTGTTTACAGTAATAAAGGATATGATATTCTATGATATAACTAAAGTTTAGTCAAAGTAAAATTTTAAAATTATTAACTTCGGCGTTTTCTTTTTCCCTGTATCCACACAAATTCCCTTAGTGTTAAGTTCAAATCTATACTAATGTTATAAGGAGGAAGAATTGTATTTTTGTATGTATTGAAATAACTCAAAAACTGTTTATTCAAAAAATTTTTCACCATTAAACGTAGCTTACGTTATCTTTTTTACATTTTTTTTAATTTCACGCAGACGAAGTCGCGAGCAATAGCTAGTTAATAATAATTGCTAAAGTCAAAGAGCATTTCTAATTTCATTTTTTTTTATCCACTAGACAATTTTTGATGTTACATTGATAGATTAGTCTGGTTTCGTGTTTATTTAAAGATGATTCAAACTATGTAATAAAAATTCGTCATCTCTGCCCACCTCACTGTGACTAGTACGAGTGTTTATGTCGAACACCGGATTAATAATAAACCTCACCCGCGCAGTCAAACAAAACAAATGACAAATCTCAGCGCTCTATAAACACCCCACACGTTTATTGTAACCCGGATAAATCCGGAAGTTATACGAAGTTGTGTCGATTCATAGTTCATAACGACCATTCGAAATGAGTAGCATATTCGGCCACCCGGTTGTGAGAGAGTGTTTGTTTACTTTAATTTTTACAGCGGCCGCGACAGAAACCAGAAGCGATCCCTGAACTAATTATAGATACAACCGTACCATACGGGGTCGTTGACGTTTTTCCTATTTAACAAAAGTGTGTGAAAAACAATACTTTTGTACCCCGAAAAAAATCTCATGCTGTATACTAAGTATTGTATATGTAATTAATAATAATATTGCAGGATTTTTCTTTAACATATATCTATGACGCAATCAAGTTTTTTGATAGCGTTCATAAAGTGTGCAATTGACTTTCAATTGACGTTCATGGATTTTTTTATTGTAGGTTACAATCGAGCAAGCATTCACCTGAATCCACAAAAAGAGAAACCGCAGCCCAGAGACGTCTGCAATTGGAGAAGCGTTGACAACCTTTAATCGACGGACTTAGGAGTAATTAGTGTATGTAAATCCTGTTCCAAAATAATTAAAAATACAGTCAACTAACACACTAAAAGATATAAGTACTCACGAATTGTACGTATTCTTGTAATTTTCAATGGTCGTGCGAAAATCTCAACATCCTGTTAGGCGTGACAAAATCGAAATAATGATAAATTGTTTGTCTCGATGTTGTTTTCTTGGTACAATCCAAAGGTAAATGTACCACTGTGATAGAAAACTGCGAAGATTTGATAAGGAAATAAAAAGTAAATCATTCTTATTGCGGAATAAACGTATGTAGAGTGACCATAAATACCGACAATCCGTAAATTGGTACTTTTTTAGTCTTGCGACTTGTGTGTTGAACATTATATTTTTGTAAAACAACACCTTTAGTGTCACATTTGAATATAAACACACATAAAAATTTAAAACTTACACGCACTAAAGAAAGTTCTCTAATATGTCTGTGTTTTAATTTTATAGCTGCCAGAATGTAATAAAATTTTTAAACAAATATAGAATAATAAAAAAAATACTCTAAAACATTTTTAGAGATTATTTTAACTTGTAAATTATTGTCACAAGCGTAAATTTAAATTGTTTACATTGTAGGACTGGTTCTTTAACGATTTCTATGAAAAGTACAGCGTCATCGCGTTAATAAATAAGCCCAGAGGGACTTGTTACGAATTGATTTTTCACATCATTTGTTACACGTTCTACGTAAACAAATATGTTATAGCCAGACTTGCAAAATAATAATTGTTATTAGTGTCATTTAAAAGATACTTAAGAAGTCCCTTAGTGTAACTTAAGACGTGCGCGGCAGATTTTTAATTCGAGTGTTTTAGAGTTGGGTTAGTGGTGTTTTACTTGTAGTGTGTCGCGTTTGTTAAAAGGTAAAGATGACTTGGTCTCGTGAATCGTGAATGAACTTGTCAATCTTTCCGGTTCTCCGTGCTTGATTTATAGCTTACAGCAAATATACAGCGTGTTTCTAATCCCACTTGTCAATTCGATGAAGTCGATGGTATTCAATTTTCAGCACTTTAATAGTAAAACTGAAGTTGATAATCGTTATTGTTCCGAATTGTCATTTAATACAATGACTTTTTGTACAGGTATTTTAGTAGTGGAAACTTACGGTTATCATACATACTTTAAAATCTACTAACATAATTAATACACTCTTAACTCAAAAACTATGATTTAAATATCTGAAATTCCTAGAAAATCAAATACATTACTTTCAAAACCTCACCTGGTTTTAATGCATTGACTAACTCAACTTAGAATTGTCAGTCAGAACATCCTGTATAGTTTTCATTGACAACAGTGACAATATTCCGGGTAGACGCGTGCGGGGACGCGCGAGGCGGGGCCATTACACGAATTCGCAATAAAGTCCGGAGAAGTGTCCCGTTAAAACGCGCCGTGTGGTCGCCGGATGTTACTGAATGGCACCTTGTCTTCAACGCAACTGGACTGAAGAGAATTACAATCTATACTAACGAATTTATACTATCGTTTTCACGGGTTTTCAATTCCGAAATTGATATAGGTTTTAAGAATAGCAGGATATCTGACTAGGGTTCATTA
>DVQH01000977.1:0-15939 GCA_018231625.1 Papilio phestus | reverse complement strand
CACCAATTATGCATGCTCTCGCTTTAGATCACCACTAATGGACAGTGCTAGCCATTCACGACGCGCTTCGGGTCACACTTGAAAGCCACCGAGTTGCCTGGGCAAGCTACACACACACACACACACACACTGAACCCTAATTGCTCGTGATGAATCGATGTGACGATCCATGTTGGTGCGCTTTGGTTTCTTTCCACCATCAGAGACACGCACACAAAGCCCGATTTGGTAATGTTCGTATACACCCTACCCATTTCGAGCCCCAAAATGGTTTGAAACATATCGATTGGATTAAGGCCACTTTATTCATTGCCGATTATAAGCAATCAATAAGCTTATACTAATTTTTGCTTACATCTTTAGCAATGCATTGATCTCGAAATGTGAAATTTCTTTAGACTAAAGACATTGTGTGTACAACGCAAGACGAAGATATCAGATAATGGTGTAGACCACGCGTATCTCCTGGCTCACAAGTTACCCACAATTGGCATGAAGGGAAAACAATTGAGAGAAACAAAAGCCGGAACAGAGGCTCGTGAGTCTCACTTTCATTCCTTGTATAAGTGACAACTGTGTTAAGATGGCAAAATGATGATTCGGGAAATTTTTAAGGATATCCCGACTTTTTCCGTTTCCTTCCTCTGCCACCATCGTCACTGTTGCCAGTCTGGTCGTTATTTGTTTTGGTCTTGTCTACTGGTTCACTTGCCGCCACGACAGCAGTCTATAGCGGAGATCTTTTGGAACAGCTATCGCCAATAACAATAACCGCTCAGGTTGACCGATCTAGTCCAAATATAGTCATTCTGTATTGGACTTGACTCTAGTCCTTATTCCATAGACGTTATTTGACAACTGAGATCACTTGCAAAGTTATTTCGCAATCATATTTTGACAAGATTGAAAAGAGCAACTAATGAAAGCATACTTTCTCAATGTCTCACATATTTTACAATAATGCGCGGATTTTAATGTAACTTGAAAATAAAAAATTGGAGCACCAGTGCTTAGTGTTGTACAATTAATTGATGTCAACGTAGAGTTACACCTTACAGAAACAAGCGACGTGGAATAGATTGAAATTGGTGGTGCTCGCAGTGAGCGGGCCAAGTGGTGAAACACTGATCCCGCTTTGCTGCTGTCGCCCTATCGAAACTCGATTAGCGCCCAAGTCAAATGTGAACCTAGGTCGGTCCAATCATTGGGTGGATGTGTGCAGATGTGAGCCAAGAGGAGCAGTGAGAGAAGCGTGAATCATGGCCACCGAGATCCGGGCAGCCCAGCTTCACGGCTGGGTGTCCGATTGAGCCAAGGTGCCAGCGGGAGGTTTTGCCACCATCGGTGCTGTTTGTTTGTAAACTCCATGTGTGCCTCTGCGCGGCGATTGTCTTTAATTACAAGATTTTAATTTTTTACTTTTAGTAGGTAGAACCTAGTTTATCATGGTCCCAGCTGTTTGCATGAAGTATCAGAGTTCAGCCTGTGATTTGTATTCGAGAGTGATTTCAAATTAAATTATTTAAATTTACTTTGTTTTCAGTGCAAAACATCAACACACATCTCTACATACAATTTGGCACCTCGTTCGTTCTGTTCGTTGTTGTAAGAATCGAATTATCTTGCCAATGAATAGCTCAGTTTGGATTCTAATTTTCATTACTGCTGGCGAGCTTGGCTCTAGTGCGATTCGATTAACTTGGAGCAAGCTTGTGGCAATATGCTCCCACACCGAGTTTGGGCCTAGTCACTCAATGTGTCAGCGAGGCTTGATTATGCTTCTATTCATATTCTTTGCCTCATATTGAGTTATGATTATTAATAATATTATTTTATTATATGAAAAAATAAATAGCATTCATAGTGGGGTTCACAGTTGTACTTTTGTTCTGGTAGTGTCCGCCATGTGACAGTAAAGCATCAACTGGCAACTGGCAGCTTTTTTGTTCTATTTCGCCAAAAAACTAATTGATAAATCGAAATTGGCATCCTTATAATTAATGAATTTACTACAAAATCTTAAAAAACTAAGAATAAAGTTTATAATTTATTGATTTTAAAATTAAGAGAATTCTAGTTAACCTAATTAATCAAGAGTTGATACTTGATAATTGGCACATGCAAAATGAAGTATTAATTGGAAATCCATGATAGTCCGGAACAATGGCAGTTTAGTTTCCGTTGGTGCCGGATGATGAGTGAGTCCGTTGATGAGACTCACGCCTGGTGTTGGGTGGTTCGCTCACTCACTGGGGGTGTCACTCCATCACTTGCATTAGGCACTTGGCACTGTCCTCGGACGATCGGTTGAATGCATTAGCATTGCATTATCAGGCATAGAGAAGGGGGCAGTGAGATAGCCAGTGGGTCGATTTGTTTGTCGGCGCCCACCACACTTTCCACACTATCCACACTGTCCGACAGTGTCACACACCTACGCACTGTCGGTGCCATCATGATTAATTGCCTCATTGGCGGAGAGTCCGACCGGCTAGACCATCATTAATCAGCACCAGGTTCTCAGAGAATACGTGAGAGATGCATCTCCATAAGACTCGTACAGAGCTAGCCATTAATCTAGTTAACCCAGTGTCCGGTCATTTGACTAAACTAACAATGACAGGGAAACTCAATCAAGATTCAAAATATGATCAAATTCAGCGGCGATCATTTTACTTTGTCCATTACAATTTTAATACAATTTATTATTTCTTAAATTTTATATTGGTAAAACTAGTAAAGCTAATTAGCTATTAGTCGTAATGATTAGCAGTTGGATGCCCGATATCCGTCATCAAGAGCCACAGTCTTTCTAACGATGACCACTGCTCACAAACAATAGATTTGAGCCTTGGAGAGCGTATCGATGGCACGCGTGCTCGAGCCCCATCAAGAGTAAAGTCAATTGGAAGCAATGAATTGATTTCTCTCTTTCTAGCCTGTATGTTCCTCTACGACAAGGATGGCTCGCAGTAAGTATTGTCTTTGTGACAAAAGCCGATCGAGCGGCAATGATAACGAGCGTCGCGAGCTTGGCCTCTAGCTAGATTGAATGCTGAAGCAGAGTGAGCGAGCGATTGAGCCGTGGCGCGTATCAAATGGCAATCAATAGGCGGACGACCGGCGATGAGGCCTAACTGGCCAGTGTCGCATTACTGGCCATCCAGTCTCCCGGCCTTCAACTATTCCTACGTATTAATCATAACAAACTCGATAATGGACACGTGCTTTTCACGGCAAGCAGCCTTGATCGATCCAGTTAGGCCGCAAGACGCGACTCGAGATTGTTTACAGGACCAAGATCGAGCTCGAATCAGAACTCGTGTTGTCGTCGGGTCGTGAACTTGGGTCGCGTTCACGTGGCACGCGATCTTTTGAATTTAAAATATTCTGGCCGCCACAGCAGAAGCGGACATAAAGCCGACGCGTGCCATGCTGATGACTGTTGGACGTATTCTCGTGACCACGGTTAAACATCTCGAGCTCTACTGACGAGCTATTATGCCGCACTGGAGCACAATAATTACAGCTGTAAACAATTGGCAGCCGTTACCAGCCGCCAATCGATTCATGTGCGAGAACCACTGCCACGAGTAGATTTGTACTTCTCGTCGTCCTTTTGAAAGCTACAAATTGATTCACTATGATACATATACTAACCGATCTAGTAAACTATAATTAAAATTATTAATAAAACTATTTCTTAAGTTAATAACAAAATTGTCTTTACTAAACACACAATTCAAAAGTACTTAAATTAAAAATAACACATCAAAAAATAAATATAGAAATTTTAATAAAGTACAGTGCAAAGAAAAACTCCGATAGTACAAAGCTAACAAATTGTTTTTTACAAAACTTGACAATGAGAAGTCTCTACAAGTCTAAATTCGTCATTCAATTCGTGTCTCTAGTCTCTAGAAAAATGCATGTTTTGTTTAAAAAACCGAACAAATAAAAATTGCTTAAATAACATTTTGAACAGATATTGATCGCGAGGTAAATGCAATGTGTGATCGCCTAATTTAGCCACAAAAGACTTGCAACGGCCACCTATTGCATGTCAAGGCACATCTCAGCTGGAGTGCGCAAGCGCGATTCTCGGTTCTCGGACTCGTTTTAATTAAAAACTGTCGATCTCATTTCTATCTCTGGATGCCGAGTAATAATAATTTGAATGAATGAACTGCCGATGCGAAGAGTCACTCGATCAGTGCCTATCGGAGAGTCAAGCAACTGAATGAAGCAGTGAAGAGTGAAGTGGCCAGGGCAGTAAGTCCCTCCTCGGGGAAGCACGAGGCTAAGGCGGAGAAGGCGGGCCAGGCCGGTCAGTGGCGCTTACCATTGGTGGCGCACTCGCTTGGCGCAGTGGTTTGTATAGCGAGTGGTGCAAGTGCCGCGTCGACTGCTCTGCTCGGGCAGATCGGTCCGCGTTAATAACTGCAGCACTCGGTGATCACTATAAGCAAGACACGAAACATCCGTCCAGCAGACGACGACCAGACACCGTGATCGACAGCAACTCTTCTAGTCAACTGATCGTGTGTTGTGTTCCAAGCGCAAGAGATCGCCGGCACTCGCATGCATACGTTGATCAAGTCGAGGCCGAGTGACCACTCCATCAGCCACGCATCCTTAGCTTCACTTCCGTTATCTGGCATCACGTCCGGCAGACTAAGTCTCGCCGACTCGCCACCACCACTTCCGCACCCTCCTTCCTTCTGTGCATCATCGAGCAGTGGGGTGAAGCCATCGCTGACCAGCATGCTCTTCACAGGTAAGCCAACCGTCTCCGGCAGAGAGTGCACAATGGCTCTACAAGCCACATCACTTGCCGTATACTCAGCCAGCCAATGGTATCTCTATTTTGCTAGTACCCAAAGGATCTTCTTTCAAAACAGCCAACTTGACCGAATCCAAGTCATTGGTAGAGCCGACATACAAGTCTTCGTGGAGCTCACCTACGCCTGCATCGCCCGCTCAAAGTAGGTCCCCTTTTCACATGTTTTCAACACTTGAACTAGTGCGAACAAAACTTTTCCCGAGATGTAATTTGTGGTGTAGGGTGTGTCTTTTTACTATTAGAAGTTCTTTCTTAATCGAACCAAAATAATTCGAAAGATATTTTTAAAAAATACGTCTCAACTACTCTTTGAACAAAATTTTAAACTTATAACCCAGTTTGTTGGATGACACGAGATCGCGCTCGAGTTGTTAGGAGAGGAAGGATATGATTAAAGTAATTAGTTGGTTCCTTCCTCGCCAATCAATCGCACTTTGCTTGCGATGCTTCGCGCCGTCTGTCTATTGGTACACTGACGCCGACAGACATGCATTTAAAGTTCACGCCATGCCGGAAAGTGCAAGTGAAAGAATATAATAAAAATTTGAAAATGCCCAAGGGCTCGAGAGGAAACTGCGATTCCGAGAGACAATCGATCGACTGTCGCTCGGGGCCAGTGGGAAAGTACTTTGCCGTGGTGCCTGTTCGCGCCTCTTTTCTCTAATAGGCGTGACATTAGCAGTGATGGCGCGAATCGAGCACATCTACTGGCTCAACATCGCTTTGTTCTTCACATAACTTAGCGCGTGTTGACAGTTATGAATCGAAGCCAATCCTCGTCTCAGCATCCCACAGTCTCTCCCGCTCTTTCCTCTCACTAAGCTCTGTAATTGATTAAGTTCTCGCCTCGCGTCACCATTGCCATCTAAAAAATTAAAAGACTGACTGTCACAAAGTGAGACTGAGAAAGAATAAGCTAAAAAGCACCCGTTGTGAATCGGCTAAATCTGATCTCTAAACACGCTGGTAGGGAGTGAATGAAAACGAGCTCTATTAGAGGGCAATCAAGACTCGCCATCACGCAACAAAGCAAGCTTGGCGCGAGGGCAAACAAATCGTTTGTCATTAGTGGTAGCGACACTATTTAAAGACTATGAAAAAAGGGAAAGAGAGAGTGTCAAAAGAGGATACAGTTACAGCTGTGTTTATTCAAACTCAAGATTGTGCAAATAGTAATATTTGAACAAACTAGCCAAGTCAGATTAACTCAGTCAGGTGTTTAGTAATATGAAATATATTAATAATCAAAATTTAACTTTATTTAATTTGATTTATTTGGAATAGAAAACATAACCAATTAAGTGCTGATAAACCAAACAGCTATCAATTCATTTTGCAAAAAAATCAACTCTAGATGTTAAACAGTTTAAAATGGAGTTAATAAAAAAGTATCTAGTTAAATTGCAGTGGCGAAAATTAGTGAAAAAGCTTTGAAAAACGTAACATCGATGATAATGTATACGTACGTCAATAAACAAGAGTAACTAGAAATAGATGACGGTCGGTATCCCGATGACAAGATTATTAGCCTGATTAGCTGCCATTGGGAGTTGAGCAAGACCCACTGGGATCTGTCAGCACGGTGCCCGGGTGGCGAGTCAACTATCCGACCGCTAGAATTGCGTGTGTGCATGGTGGCAGTGTGATTGAAATTAATCGAAATGCCACCACCACCGCGTGCGCGGCAGGTTCTCCCGTGCTTGTGGCACGCACTGGGACCAATTAGTTCCACCTCTCTCTCTCTCTCTCTCTCTCCCTCCCTTTCTCTGTGGGAATCGTGTCACAGCAGAGCAGGGCGTTACGCAATCACGAGTCAGACACGAACCAGATTGACGGTGGTGGTGGTGGCTAAACGACTAAATGACGAGTTGACTTGGGTGGTTGCAAAGTTGACTAGCTAATGTGATCGACTCACGTTTAACTTGAATGTCCCTAATTGCAGGTTACTCCAACTCGATTGCTGGAATCACAAGCAAAGCGGCAGCATCACTGAGCGAGCATACACACTCACATTTGAACGTGCGCAATGCCATTCAAGGTAAGCCTCAAATGTGTGCAATCAACTTTCTATTGCTTCGATTCATCGCTAATCGATATAGTAGACTGCAATCACAAACAACAAACAGTAGCGAGCTTGGGTGAATGGTTTCAATTTTGGTGTATTTTTAAATTGAAAAAGAACAGCCATGTTTTCTTGATTGGCTTGGTAGTTGATTGTGGCAGTGGTCCACTTCTAATCCTATTAGCTTGATTGCAAATGCTTTTTTACTCTTCTCTGATGGAGGCTTTTCATCGAGGTGGCAGTGGGATGGGCAGTGAGGCATGTTGAGTCTCATGTCTCGTTTCCACTGGATGCATCCGTCGTCAGTGACGGATCGATCGACCACATCGACAACGATCTAACATACTCGGGCGAGGAGTGAGAGTAAGCACAGCTAGTGCAATTCAGTCAACTTGCCAAACTGGCATCAACTAATCGGGCGTGATGCTCAACTCCCCTCTATTGTTTTCTTGTGTTGTTGAATTGAATTCATGTTAACTCGCCTGTGATTTAACTTTCACTTACTATTGCTTGTTTCAGTACACAATACTGGTTAGCTTTTCACTACAAATCATATAACAAGCCAAATATCGTAATATAAATAAATACAATTTAGAATGATATATTTTTAATAAACTTGTAAAGACTTAATTAAGATTAAAGAATAACGTAAAATTCGTAAATAGCTATTACAATAGTAAAGTAAAATTACCATTAAGAAAATGCAAGAATCAAGACTAGGTTTACAATGTTTAACTAACTAAGCTCAATTAAATAAAAATCGTTTGTTACTTAGATCAATGCTGTCGCTTGTACTATGCACATAGAAATGTGTAAATTTTCAGTACCCCTTAACAAAGATGAATGATCACGCGAGGTTGTAGGGCGACCGAGTGTGTGCTGCTCGACAGCAGTGCAAACACAACTGATGACCGAGGTGGTATCTCGCTTATTGCTCAATTAGATGTGACTTAACACCGAGGTCGGGTCGTGTTTCGCTCGGGTGGCATTAGTGCCATTGCCCAAGCGTGTGGTGAAGCCACTCTGCCAGTGACAAGCATCGGTCGCGTTATGTCAACACTCGTCATCATCTTGACAGATTTGTCTCTCCCATCCTCGTCGCGTAATGAGAGCTTGTACTAAGGTCCAACTTTTTGGCCTTGCTTCTCTGTCTGTTTGCGCAGCACTCGACTCGATTGTGGTTCGACCTAACTCCCTCTGTTTTCTTCTATCTCCACAGATCCATATCAGATGTTTGGTCCTACCAGCAGTCGACTGGCTAGTTCGGGTATGCCAACTTTTAAATTAGATTTTTTATCATCATTCGAAAAAAATTTTCGTATTTTTTTATTTTTACCACAGGTTCCGGACAGATACAGTTGTGGCAATTTTTGCTAGAGCTTCTCTCTGACAGTGGTAATGCCAACTGCATCACCTGGGAAGGAACCAACGGCGAGTTTAAACTTACCGATCCAGGTTAGTCTTACACTGTGATATTCTTGACTCAAACAAATAACTCGGCATCAAATCGGCTTTTGTCAGATGAAGTAGCCCGTCGGTGGGGAGAGCGTAAGAGTAAACCCAACATGAACTACGATAAATTAAGTCGTGCCCTCCGCTACTACTACGACAAGAACATCATGACCAAAGTACATGGAAAGCGATACGCGTACAAGTTTGACTTCCAGGTTGGTGGGCACTTGTGCTAGCGTGGATTGATGACTTAATCAGATTAGGGCCTAGTGATAGTGATTTGTGCTTGAGCGCTTTGCGGGGATTGCGGCAAGTTGGGAGAGCATAACGTGACCGATTCTCACATTACTATTTTCCACAGGGTCTAGCTCAAGCGACACAGCCCACGCCGGCAGACACCTCAATGTACAAAGGTGCCTACCAGTCGGCGGATCTCTTTATGCACCACGCTCCACATGGCTATCACCCGGGAAGTAGTGCAGCGGCCAAGCATCACCTCAGCACGTTCGCCATGCACAGTACGCCCATTTCACCTACCGCGGCCTCGTCGGCATCTCTCTTCTCTTCGCCTACTTCGTACTGGACTAGTCCCGGTGCTGCTAACCTTTACTCTAACATCGCAGCTGCTTCAAACCACGCCGCTTCAATGTCACATCACCACCCATCTAGTCACATGACCTCACATATTGGTTCTTACTCGCATTACGCTTGATGAAACCAATGTGTTCAATTTTGCTGTACATAACTTGGTTGCTTGCTTTGTTTTATGCTTGTCGGATTTTTTTGAAGATCTAGTCGTCAACTCCTAGAGTGTAAATACCAAACACCCCTCAATAAAACATAGATCTCGTCGACAAGCTCCAGTGTTATTGATATGGCTCGAGAGGACCAATTTTCCCAAGTGAACAATATGGACCTCGATGTAGTAACACTTGGGTAGGCTCCTCGATACAGTACTCGAGTATGGATGAATGCAGAGAAGGCACCGAAAACTAATCGAATCTGACCGAGCGTGAAAGTACAAAACAATGATTAACTCAACTAAATGGGAACCAACGCGGGCGAAAGGGACAGAATTTGTTGTCGATTATTGGCTTAACGAGAGTGCGGCTGGTTGGCGCACGTCACCAAGCGCACCCAGATCGATGGTTGGGGTCTATTGTGAGACTCGAGCAGAGTGGTTCGTGCTGGAAACAATGGCCGAGCACAGCGAAACATGACGCTCGTGTGTATCAACACGATCAACACACCGGGGTCTAAGGTCAGAGGCACGAGACTTGAGCTAATCACTCAATGAATACATAATTCACATCGCTGCGCACTGTCACCGATTGCCGACACATGCCGCGTGTCGCTCTCTGCCGCGTGCTTTACACCGATTGCTACTATGGCTGCCAAAGTCAGCCACTCGGTTCTGTTTGGCACCCAGAACCACTCGAGTCTTATTTCTCATCCACCACCATCATCGTATTGATGCCCACATCGACGCCAGTGGACAGCTTCATCTGTCTCGCTTTGTGCCGCTCCCAGGCCGGATCCGATTAGCAAAACTTGTGGGACACATTGTAACTAAATACTAAGTATAATTTCAAGTTCATTAAATTTATATTTTTGCAAACTGAGCTAATTATGTGGTCTCGGAGTTGATCTGTGTTATCATTCATGTTTATATACTTTATAAACAATATAATATTTGTATTTAATTTGTTGTAAACGAAAAAAGTTGTCAATTTTACATTTTCCAAAATCGCTCATCGGGCAATCAGGCCATAAATGGAAGCTGAGACATCACAATTGAGCTTAGCTCGCGGGAGCGATAACTTGATTGAGTCTCTACTGAGACTCGGCACAATGCGTGCGCGCGAAATGATGCACGACAGCATGACAGCAAAAGCCTATCAGTAGGATCGATGGACTGGAGTCGAGGGAAGCTAATTGAAACCGATGCGATAGGGGTACTGCCACTGACAGTGAAGAGACTCGACTTGCGTCAGCATATCTGTTAAATTAAAAGTGGCGAAGCGACACGCGCCCGTCCGTACACCACACAATGTGCGCCTTGGTGCCGCGCGCGCTTTGCATAACGCGCCCTCACTCAGCCAGTGAAGCTTTCAAATTAAATATGGTTCCACTTAGTAGCGAAGCGTGGCATCCATTAGTGGAGAGACAGATACCGAGCCATCGCCACTGAGTACGACAAACGTTGCGACAAATCGAGTCATAGCAAGAAACACTGCAAATGAGCTTCGGCATAGCGGATGGTGATCGAGTGACGAACATCGCGCACTGTGCCACACTACTCTACACCACAACCCTATAGGGCTACGATTTGC
Source organism: Papilio phestus (assembly GCA_018231625.1). NCBI lineage: Eukaryota > Metazoa > Arthropoda > Insecta > Lepidoptera > Papilionidae > Papilio > Papilio phestus. The sequence goes on along the minus strand of DVQH01000977.1, from coordinate 5,249 downwards.
ATACTCGCCCCTCTCGATTTGCAGCCTCTCCAAGCGGCTATAGTGAAAAGTCGCCGAACCGTGATCGCAATTGCATTTTTTCATAATAGGCACTCATTATATTCTCTCTTGCACTCGTCTTTGTACTTCTCTCACTTTAAAACTTATACTTGCCAAGTCAACTCTTGATAATGAGCTAAGTTTAATTTGTAGTCAGACTCAAGTCTTCCAGTGACTAAAAGACGCAACATAAATTTTGTGAATAATTTATTGGTTTATTATGAATACGTTTAAGAAATACAAGAGCATATTTTTACCTGAAATTCAATTTAAACTTCACTAAATAACCGAAATTGAGACAATTAACTGAGAAATCCAACATCTAACTAGTTACGTAATTTATAAACACTACTAATACTAAACAGCAGCTGATCAAATAATGAATGTAATGAAAATAAACTGTGCGTTTGATTGAAGTGTGATTGGATACGTAAAAGAAGGAAGAGAGAGAGAGAGAGAGAGAGAGAGAGAGAGAGTTTTCGGTGATAATCAAGCGTGTGTGCTCTAACTTTACTTCCGATCCAAACTTGCAAATTACCGTAGCGCATCGTGGTGTTAATGCAATGGTAAACAGCGGTCACTGTCAGGCTCGATCAGTGACATTTGCACCGCAACTCTGATTGCGATGAGAGTCTTACAGTGAGACTGAGGGTTTGTAAGAGGTGGACAACTCAAACTGCTCTTTGTTTACTGACCATCTTAGAGCAGAGGGTGGGCAGTGGTGCATGCTCATTACTGCGCTTCACTCACCGCCACAACTTGAGAGTGATGAGTGGCTTTCGAGAGAACGAGCAAACATCACGCTCGAACATGGCCCACTGATGGTGCCAGTAATGTCATTCACACTGACAGTGAGAACAACCATTTTTATCGATCGGATCATCATCATCAAAACTACAAGTTCAAAAATGCTTAGCGGTGAAGCTCACTTTAGCCTGGAATTGTAGTAAATTCTCAATTTTTTTTATTAAAAACAAATACGAGTTTTATCACTAATATAAAACTATTTAAGATTGTAAAAATGTTGTAATCTAGCAAACAAGTGAATTCGTATATTGAATCTAAATTGAGTCAATAGGTTTCGATATGGTTACACAAGTACCTTGGCACTCGAGTATGCATTGCAGTGCTTCTCTCACTTGGAATCACTCTCCGCCTTTCGATTTGTTGATTTATACGCGACAACATCCTCTCGCCTGTCCAGAATGGAAATAAATGGGGACAGTATCATAAATTTCCCGGGTTTGAGCTGCACAAATTTGCATTTAAAAATGTGTTTTGCCTTGTTGTAATCAATAGTCGGCCAAGTTATTTGTGGCGCACGAAGAGAATAAAGAAAAATAAATAATTGAATAAATAAATAGGGGAAAGTGAGATGAAGGCAAAAATCAACAAGGCTGTGAGTGAGGGGAAGACTAGTTGAGGGTGGTTGGGTTGGGGTGCCGCGCAAGCGGAACGTGTTTGGTGCCGAGCAAAGTGCTCGCCGTCGGGTTGGTTGTGCTGGCCGAGCCACCGTGGCCAGTTCGTGGCCCACTGCACTGTGCAGACACATTTGACACTGCCACTATCATCTCATCTGACTGCAGTTCCGGTCTTTGCGTGCCGACCGGAAAAAGTTCCATTAACTTCATCAACCTCGTCATCTACTGGCTCTGACACTGGCTCGACACACTGCGACTGGCTCTCCCCTGTCTAATCACTTTTGATTATTCTCTCCATTAAAAGTCCGAGGAATAATTTGTAATGCACGCTCGTTGCAACCATTACAATGTGAGATCGAGCACAGAAGCACTGTCCAGTGTCCCTACTAATAGTGCAGAACAGTACTGCAATCATTTTCATTTGCTCTTGCTTTAATTATTTTAAAACTTGCGACTTGTCCAACTCTATACAAAACACCGAAACTTGAGGCAATTGATAACACTGGTTTATCGCCTTCCCTCCCCATTCAATGCGCTTACCAGCACAGCGATAATAAAATGTCCAGTTTGGTATACTGTAATTTAGGAGTCAAGCTGTAAAGCGAATTGCTAATTAAGCACAAAGAATCACGGCATTGTTCTTGAAATGTGATAGATTATTCAGGTAAGCAATGCATCATTTACCATTTAAAACAAAAAAACACATGACAAGTGTTCACCAAACTAGCGAGTAGATAAAAGGTTTAATTTACTTGTTAGCACACAAAATGAAAGCCGCATAGGAGCATATCTCCCGTGCTACTACGGTAGACTAGGTTCACTGACTGATGCTCTTCTCTCCTAGCGGTATATGACACACACGTAGATGCACACTGAGAAACGATTGCTAGTGTGAGTTGTAGCTGAAAGAAACATTGTTGGTGCTAAATGGAATGTAACCGATGGCTCACAGCATCGCTCCGGCCTCTTCGTCGTCTTCTTCCACATCAGCCTCACCACTCCCTCCCTCGGCCGCCTTGCCACCCTTCGGCTCGTACTTGACCATTAAATCTCGCACTAATTTGGTGATCTCGTTATCCAAACTCCCAATGAATGGTGAACCAAGTGCTTGGTGAATAGTAGCGTTATCATAGTTATCCAATCCATGGAACAGATTATCCAGGGTGTAGCGTTCGTCGTTTTCAACATATCTGGCAATAGCAACAAAAACTATCAACTTCGACAGATTCTATTAGCCTACTCACTAGGCAACTTTAATTCTTCAATTTTATTGTTTTAATGACATGTGTCGCCATCTAGTATGAGAAATCGCGTTTATGAACTAGCTCTATCCGTTCCGTAAAGATTTAAAACCTTTGTTGACCAGGATTCATATCTAGCTTGATATAACAGGCAAGAATTCTAACATCTTCTATAAAGCCACATCTAGTTTAGTATAATTTAAACAATTCGAAAGAATCTAGCTGAATAGGGTATATCGCTTTTGAATTGTGTCATACAAGCCCGATGATATTCACTTAAAGTGTCGAGTTTCTTACCCTTTGTTTGCTTGATAAATCTTGAACGCAGCGACTTGATCTTCACGGGCAAGTTGAATAAGTACGATGCAGCAGACTTGTCTCCCAGCGGATCTGGTCTCGTTGCCGGTGAGGTAGCTCTCCATCGCCTTCTCAGCCCATCTCACTGCATTGTCATAATGCTTCAGTTTGAGATACATTCGAACTGCCTTGTTAGCATATTCAGCCGCCTGAAGATAGCGATCTTCAGTGAGTACAACGTCATATGCATTCCCGTACCACTCTGCTGACTTTTCAGGCTTAATTTTCTCAAGCACTCTAATGAAAATATAAACCATCAATAAAGTTTTGTAAACAGAACATATATGCATAACATACCCAGCGCCACGGTTGTATGTAAGAGCGGCAGTGTCTGGCACATTGTGCTCGCGAAAGTAAAGACAAGCCTTCTCGAAAAAACTAATCATCTTGTCCCAATCGTTGAGATCTCGAGAAAGTAACCCCGCTTGTTCATAGCACTTGGCTGCAGAGAAGAAAGATCGCGAATTCTCATAGCAACTAGCAGCCTTGACATTCGCTTCGATGCACTTGTCCAACATCTTAGCCGTTCGAAAGAAGGTGGCTACAAAACATCATTTATAGAAAATCAAACCACGCACAAATATTTAAACAGTAATACCTGCTTTCTGGTACTCATTAGCAGCAATTTCATAGTCAGGTGTCCATTTAAGCATTCCAGTTTTCAAGCTGCCATTAAAAAATAAACAAACAATAATAAAATAAAATCCAAGTTATTAGTCAACACTCACGCTTTCTCAGCCTTGGCGTAACAGAGATTAGCTTCTTTAACGTTATCATTCATTGTGCTAATATGAATTTGACGACAATGTGGATCGATAAAGAAGTCATCAACTACTTGTCACCATGAGTCAATGTTTGTTTTTGTGTGTGCTATATAAACAGACAACTGACATACTGACAGTAGTAATGAACGTAGAAATCGATACTATCGATACATTTCGATATTGAAAAATAGAGAAATCTCTGTGAACAGGAATAAAAACCTATGTAAATAATGACGAAGTTAAATGAATTTAATTTTAATAATGATGTTCTTAGACATATCTTTAATTAAGTTAAAAAGCTATTTGCACTGACTCGTTTAGCCGGGTCTTTGCACAACAAGGAACGCATCATACCAATCTCTTGGTTGGTTACGATTGACCCATGTCGACTGTTGCGAGAATACTTCACCGGTTTGCTGATGATTGCTTTGTACACTTCTTTTGCAGTATTACCTTCGAAGGGAGCTTTGCCATAGAAAAGTCGATAAGTGATACACCCTAGTGCCCACATGTCTACTCCAAAGTCATATCCTACACGTCTGATCATCTCTGGTGCTTGATATTTAGGAGTACCACAAAAAGTGAGCAGAAGTTCTCCTGAAGTCTCAATGATCCTAGCGAGACCAAAGTCAGCAATCTTAATGGTCATGTCAGCTGTGAGAAGAACATTATTTGGTTTGAGATCTCGATGCACTACACGATTCTGGTAAAGATATTGACATCCAAGTGCCATCTGGTGTAGATAATCACAAATTTGGTCGTTGCTCAAGGTTATCGTACAATCCGTGATGACATTTGATAGACTCTGCACGTGTCGATGAAAGAAAAGCAGGTTATCAGGATAGCTGAGTCATGGCAGCAGCGTTACCTGGTTGGTACACAACTCGAGTACTAGATAGTACCACTGTTCATCCTCAAAGTGTTCATAAAATCGAAGAATGTTATTGTGACGTAATCGATGCATGATTTCCATTTCTCGTGCCGCATATCGTGCCAGCTTGTTCTTGAGCATAGCCTTGATGGCAACCATATTCTTATGATCTCCACTTTCACCCGAAGGGTCTATCCGTTCAGCACTGACTACGACTGCAAATCCACCACGACCAAGGTAGCGACCTTGTCTATACTTGGTTCCGTTGTTTAATTGGAATACACGCGGCAGTCTCACGCTACTACTATTTTGCATCGCACTTTTCACTTCAACGGAAAGCTATCATCAAGAGTAAAACTACAAACAAGCTTACTACAACATGGTTTGTTGTTATCTATATACTACTAGTTTAATTGTTGTTTGACCAAATGCCACTTTATTAGCGAAACACGATCTAAATATGAACAGTTTCAAACCAGCGTTAAAAAATTAAATTATAATTATTAGTCATTCAGATTAATCCGTGTTTTTAAACATATGTTTTGCGGAGTATCCA
>DVQH01000976.1:0-15941 GCA_018231625.1 Papilio phestus | reverse complement strand
TAGATTCGAATCGGTGATGAATTCGAATCACAACAACGAAAGTTGGATTCAAATCTGTTAAGAACAGTGAAAGTAGCGTACAACAAAAAATGGCAGAAACTCAAAAATGCCTGAACATGAATATAGAACATAGAAACCCACGACCATACTTTTATTAATATATATAGGAGATATATAAGAAGACTTCAACTTTGCATCAGGAAACTCATTTGACATTGACAGCTGTAACTCATTTTAAAATATGTTTTTTAGAGAGAAAAAATTAGAGTAAATCTGGTTAAGTTTGGGTAGTTTAACTTAAAGAATGATTATAATTCAAAAAACGTGAGATTGATCGGGAATCTCCCATATATTAATGAATAATATGGCCGGGGTTTTCTATGTTCTATGTTCTGCCATTTTTTGGTATTGTGCCACCCACGTTTTTGTACTGTGAAAGTTACGCTACTTCCACTGTGCTTAATCGATTCAAATATAACTTTTTGTGTTATGATTCGAATTTTATTTCGATTCGGTTCGAATTTTGTGCACAAATCTTCGAATTCTTCATCAATTTGATTCGGAATTCGAACGTTCCAATTTTTGCTCAATTTGATTCGAATTTTTTTGCATAACCCTTCGAATTAACTCGAGTTTGACTTCCGCTTCAGCGCCGTCTCTCTTGTAAAAATTAAGTTTTAATTTAAGATAATTGGGTAATAACAACTTACTCACTATACTGATCCAGATTCCATGGTGACCTCGATTCCGTTTTGCATTGGAAATCACTACGTAGAAGTGATTCAAGGTGTGTTGCACCTCTACAAGGAGAACAAATCGACTCCGTTGGGTGAGGAAGCAGAGCGAAGTGATATCATTTGCATGCTCTCGGTGACGGCGAGCAAGACCATTCACGACATTCTTCAATTCACCGCACCCTTCAACCAAGACATTCTACACATTCAGATTATTCGCGACTCGCAACCTAATCAGTACATGGTGAGTCCGAGTGGATTGAGAGTTGGTTAATTCTGAAATTTTTTTACAAGAGTGAGATAGAAAAGCTCAACTCAAGTAATAATAAAAACTCTAAAAAAGTTCAAATTGAATCGAATAAAGAATTCGAATTGAAATGCAAATAGAATAGAATTGGATTTGAATTCAAATTGCAGCACAAAAGGTTAGATTCGAATTGGTTAAGAATTCGAATCTTACTGCGCATGCACGAGAAGTGTATCAGAAAGTGGATGAATTCGAATTCGAATTGTTTACTGATTTGATTCGAATTCTCAGCTGATTGGAATCTAACTCCACTCTCTCTCTCTCGGTTATAAATTGAAATCTCATCCGATTCGAATCTAACTTTCTCTGTTATGATTCAAATTTTCAACCGATTCGATTCGAATTTTTATTGCATCTCTTTGACATTTCTTGAATTCATATTTTATTCATGTATGTTTGTTCAATGTATTAATAAATCATAATATGAAACAAAAACCCATGTAGTACTTAAGAAACGACCAAAACTGTTCTTTACCTTTGACAGTACAAATTGATCTTTTTTGAGATGTGGCCACAAGTAAAGCGTGCTCTTGTACTATGGCTATTAACAGTGGAGGACTTTTCTTGAGCAAGTCTACTGTTTAGTGTTGCCTGTATATTATTATTGTTAAATATTTTTGTTTTTGTTTATTTCAGGTTCTACTTAAATTCAACACGCAAAGAAGTGCGGATGAATTCTACAACTCACTTAATGGCACCGCGTACAATTCGATAGAGCCCGAGGTGTGCCATCTGGCCTATGTGGCGAAGATTGAGGTGATGGAGGAGTCGAAGGACTCGAGTTTTTTGCCAATCACCGGATTCACCGAGCTACCAACCTGTCCGGTGTGTCTCGAACGAATGGACGAATCGGTGCAGGGCATTCTCACTATTCTGTGCAACCACTCGTTTCACGGCAAATGTCTCGACCAGTGGTACGACTCGAGTTGTCCGGTGTGTCGCTATTGCCAGACACCGGAGGAGATGCCCGACAATCGGTGTTTCGAGTGTGGCTCCCAGTCCACCACACAGGATACGCTTTGGATTTGTTTGATTTGCGGTCACATTGGATGCGGTCGATACCTGGGTGGACACGCCTACAAGCACTACAAGGTAGAGACAAAAAACGAGTTGAAATTTTTGACCCGTACGGGTTCGGGTTTCAAAAATTTAAAATTTAACCCGAAAACCCGTTTATATTAAACTTGAAATGTTTCCCTTCTTTTTCTGTCTCACAATAACATAACTTCTCTTTCTGCCCTCAATAACCTAACCTCTTTTAGAGAGAGAGAGAGGTTAGGTTATTGGGGGACAGAAAGAGAGTTTAGGTTATTGTGGGACAGAAAACGAGGTTAGGTTATTGGGGAACAGAAAACGAGGTTAAGTTATAAAATATGTGTAAAAAATAAAATATTGTTGAAACGGGTGGCTGCCGGGTTTCGGGCTTAACCCTTTCCAAAGGCACTATTGGGACGTATGTGTCCCGCTCATTTAATTAGCGATATAAGGCTTATCTTTTACTGATAATCCTTGGAATCGAAAGGGTTAAAATTTTGACAATTTTTGTCTTTACTACAAGGACACGCAACACACCTATGCGATGCAACTGGGACACAACAACCGGGTGTGGGACTATGCTGGCGACAACTACGTCCATCGACTTCTTCAGAACAAGGATGGCGAGCCAGTGGAACATAAAGTGGCCAATAACAATAACAACAACACCAACAGTCAAGAGGAAAAGATTGACTCGGTGCAACTCGAGTACACCTATCTGTTGACGAGTCAACTAGAAAACCAACGGCACTACTATGAGGATAGTATGATTCACTTGGAGAAGGAGAAACAGCAACAGATTGAGGAGCGTGACGAGGCGAATCGATTCTTGAAGGAGACTAATCACAAACTGACCACCGAGGTGGATGCACTCAAGAAGAGCAAGCAACAGTTGGAGAGAAAGGTGACGCAACTCACCGCAAAGCTCGCCAAGACCCAGCAGGAGTTGGAGGAGGAGAAGGAGCTCAACAAGTGTTTGCGCAAGAACCAAGAAGAGTGGACCAAGAGGTTGGTGGACACCGAGAGGAATCTGCTCGAGTTGAGGAGCACCAAGGACACCGAGGTCAACGAGCTTCGGGAACAGATTCGTGATCTCATGTTCTACCTCGAGGCCAAGGACAAACTGGCCAGTGTGCCCGAGACCTCACAGGAGGAGATCGAGGGTGGACAGATCTACATTCAGCAATCATCATCCTCATCATCAAGTTCATCTACCACTGCCGGTAGCAAGGCAAAGAGTGGTAAAAATCGAAAAGGCAAATAACGTTGATTTATTTTTTGATTTGTGTTGTATATAATTATTGTATTTGTATATATTTTGTTTGTTAAAATTTATTGATTTTATAAATATAATGTTAAATGATGTTATGAAATGGTGTTACCTTAAGTTGACTATATTGCACCGTGCTTAAAACTTGAACAAATCTGAATAGAACAGAGATTAATACAAACCAAGGAGTCAAGTTGCAGTACTCACCATCATCACTATCATCGTCGAATATACTCTTCTTCACTGGTGGCACCTTACCACTACTGGGCTTAGCTTTCGAGTGGGAAGTTGATGGTGAGGTAGTTGAGGTTGAGGTGTTGACGGTGGTTGGAGCTCGAGTAAAAGGCACTGCAGTGGACTTGCCCGCCACAAAAGTGTCGTTGTCTTCATCGTCACTGTCATCAAAGAAAAGTGATACTTTCTTCGGTGGTTCTTTGACTGCCGTTGACTTATTGCTCGTGCCACCCAAAGTGGGTTTTTTGAAAATGTCATCATCACTGTCATCGCTAAACAGTGAGGCACTTTTCACTATATTGGACTTTGCAGCAGCTGGCTTCGAGTCCACTGTGGATCGATTCTCAGATTCGACAACCAGTGACTTTTCAGCCGAAACTTGATGGTTAGTAGTGACTGCTGCTGATCGTGGCTTAGGTGCGGCACGTGAAAGAAAAAGATCACTGTCGCTATCATCCGAAGAACTAAACATGTTCCTCGTTGTCTTCAACGATGGTGGCGAGATCACTGTGGCAGTGGTATCGTTTGGTACTGGCATTTCAAACGGCGCTTCTTCCTTAACATTTTCTTTTGTTTGATCATCATCATCATCATCTTTACCATGGTCGGACTTTACTAGATCACTCTGATCAAACGAATTTGAGTTATACGAATTTTGCGTATCCACCAGAGATTTCAACTTGGTAGGAGGTCTCCTCTGACGGCCAGCGTTGAGCCTTGCTTTATGCTTGAGAATGCTGTTGAACTCACTTGTATCGCTTGAAGTGGTCTGCAGATCGGGTAAGTTGCTAGTTGAAGATGAGTCAGTGGAGAGTGGATCTGCAGTGATACCATTCGATACCCATTGAGAAGGTGACTGTTCTGTAGATTCAGACTGACCAACAAGTGGAGGAGACTCACTTGACGATGACGAATTCATGTTAGTAGCCTTCGGACTTGGATGAATTTTTGTACTCGTTTCCTGATCCAATGATTCCAACGACGATGTAGATGAAGAAGAAGGCGAAACTTTTGACTTTTGCTTAATCACAGAACTAAGCTCAGAGATCATTGATGACATGTGAGGCACTGCTGCCGTTGGTACTGCATTGAAAGGTTTCTTGGTCACTTCACTAGTTGTAGATTTGGTAGCAGTGGTGATGGTTGAAGTTGTAGTAGCTGCCAACGAGCTTTCCTTCTTAACATTATCCCTACTACTGCTACCTCTAATCCGACTAAACAGATCATCATCGTCGTCATCGGAGGACGAGGAAAATAGATGTGACTTTTGTGGTTTGACTGCAATGTTCTTCTTTGTCACACTCACCGGTGCTGCACCAACCTTACTCGGCAACTTGGTGTTGAAAATATCAACTTCCTCGGAGTCGGAACCAAAGATTGAGTCAAAATGACGAGCGACATTGGTCAATTTGGGAGTGGGAATCTCCTTTGAACTCGAACTCTTGCTATCAAGAGTGCTGCCAATGCTGCCAGTATCGCCTTGATTCGGACTCATATTGGTAATGACACTCTTCATACCTGTTGTAGAAGGCAATTTGGAAGCAAACAAGTCATCATCGCTATCATCCTGCTCGTCAAACATCTGTGAGTCGAGCCTAGTGTTCATAACATTATTGGCCAAGTTTGAACTAGTCATCACACCGGAAGTTTGCCCAAAGTCTTCCTCTTCCTCATCCGCGTGCAGATTGAAACTCGGCTTGGCAATCTTTGCCTCGTTGAAAAAGTCATCCTCCTCATCTTCACTGTTCTCGCCAGCGCCATCGCCAAACAGATTTGAATTCCGGGCAATTGAATTATCCCGAATCGAAGACGAAGAAGTTGGGTTTGGCACGGGGTTGCGATCAGATGCAAACAACGACTCCGAACTACTGTGAAGATGATGATTGGAAACTTTGATCTCCTCGTCAGCGGTGGATTGAGCACCGGATGGATTGAGCACAATCACCGGATTATCATCCTCATCCTCATCCACCTTCAAGCCGACAAACGTATCCCGGAGAAAGTCATTGCTCCCGATCAGATAAGGCAGTGGCCGGTGGGTGTGCTCGTTGCGCACCGAGTATAACCTATATGGGATCACAATTATGTGGTCAGTATGTTTTTTGTCAAATTATCAGTTTATATAGTAAATTTTCACAAGAGAACTGGCGCTAAAACGCTGTCTGCCTTCTGTCAAAGAGTGGCATCAAAGCCACCGAGATCAAACTCGAGTTAATTCTAAGGATTATGCAAAAAAATTCGAATCAAATCGAGCAAGAATTAGAAAAGTTCGAATTCCGAATCTAATTGACGGAAAATTCGAAGATTTATCCACAAAATTCTAACCAAATCGGAATAAAATTCGAATCATAACACAAAAAGTTAGATTCAAATCAGTTAAGGATTTAAATCACAACAGTGAAAGTTAGATTCGAATCGGTAACGAATTCGAATCAAAACAACGAAAGTGGGATTCGAATTGGTAACGAATTCGAATCACAACAACGTAAGTTGGATTCGAATCGGTTAAGCACAGTAGAAGTAGCGTAACTCTCACAGTACAAAAACGTGGGTGGCAGAATACCAAAAAAATGACAGAATATTGATATTTATTGCCTAACCTATGCAGCAGGTTGTACTTGTTGGCTTCACCCAAATCCTCGGATTCAATGTGATACTTTCGTCGAAGTCCATTCAGAGCTGTGTCGATCGACCTCTTGAGCCTCTCCACCACTTCCTGTCCATCAAACTCTCCATTGACATGTTGGTGATGCTTGATGGTTTCGGTCGACTCCACCGTAGAAGAAGTTATCTCCTTGATATCCTCATCGTAGACTCGATTCTCGATAAACTTACTGTTGGTCATGATCAGCATCGAGGTGATCAGATTGTTGAGCTTGTTCGTAGTCACCTAGAAATAAAAAAAAACCCAAACTCTCAATCAAGCAATCAAATCAATTAAATTAAAGTCATTTACATTAGTTTGGCAGGATAAATCATCAAAAGTGGAAATCTTCGAGTAGATCTGATCCACTAGATCACCAGTGGTAGTCTTTAAAACTTCCAATAACTATATATATATGATAATGATAAGATTAAGATTTTTAATATAAAAAATGAAAACGACAATGTGATGTTACCTTAAGGTCCGAAGACAAGTTCCATCGTGATTTGTTGCTTTCGATCTCCATGATCATTGAAGACCAATCTTTTGAGTTTGTTGCCGGCTGATCAAAGTAGAAACAAGTTGCATTCAATCCAGAGTGATAATAGATTTTTTGTTATAAAAAATACCTCGCCCATTTCCGAGAGGGAGTTGCAAGATTTTTTAAAATGATAAGAGTAACCAAAAAATGAGAATAGTATTTATTGATTACAAATCAGCTGATTAGAATTTTTATCACTCAACAATCAAAACCAATGTATTTGTAAATATGAATTATTTTCTTCAAATTTTTCATTGTGAAAACAATTTTATATTTTCATTTTTTTTCTTAAGTAAGTTCTTCTGAATACTGTTCTATTTAAAGAAATTTCTCACATTCAAAACCATCTCAGACACATAATAAAGGAATGCGACGAATCACCATAAAATGAGCATATAAGCGTAATTTAATTTTATCAAATAAAAAAATTATTTTATTTCTCAATAGTAATAAATAAAATCTGTAATTTTCCCAGAGTAGATTCTCGATTTTTCTTTTTTTCTTTTCCTTTCCTTTCTACTACTCTATATTCTTCCATCCAAAACACCATATGACACACTCAGACATAGAGTGATCTAATCAAAACATGTAAAAATAGCCAACAGAGAGGATGCGTAGTGAGGTGAATTGAAATAGTCGACATATAGAGAAGTATTGCGTGATGTGTTACAGTGATGAATATTAGCACACACATGCGACGCGATTGGTCTCATTCGTGTGTAGACTGATGTAGAGGAGAGAGGGATATTGCACACACGGTGCACTCGACACATTCGCTTGTCAATCGCCGTGGTTGGTTGGTTGGTTGACAAAAGTCAGTCTGTGGCGGCAAATCGGCAGTGACGATGGCCAACAACAGTGTGGTGCTGTGGATAGCTCGACTAGTGGATGTCGATCCGGCCGGCGTCATCTTTCTTCTCACCCTCCTCGCCACCTATCCCCTCAGTCTTCTCTACCTAACCGTGTTTCGCACTCGATCAACGCGCGCCAAATCACTCTACCTGGCCGGCTCGGGCATCGCACTTGCCACCGCGGCCTACGGAATCAACGTATTTCACTCGTTGGTCAACTGTTGCTTTTGCTACCTCGTGACACGATGGCTTGCCCCGCGAATTGCGATAGTTCTCACTCTGGTCACCACCATGGTCTATCTCCTGGTGGGCTACCGGCTCAACCAGGTCGACTGGACCTACTCGATCACATGGACCATTCCCCAGTGCATCCTCACACTACGACTTATCGCGTTCTCCTTCGATATCTACGATGGACAGAATAAACAAAAGAAAAGTGATGTGAGTATTTTTTGTGTATATATAAACAGCCACTTTTATCAATTTATTAGAAAAAAGATAACACACTGGATTTCTTTGGCATGGAAAGTTATTGACTGATTTACTATTCGTTAATGAACTAGTTGAAATTTTAAAAATCATCTATACACAATAGACAATTGTTTTTTCACTATTAGAGATGCGTTTTAAATTCGTAATACTTGTAAAATTTAACAATTGTGGAAAATGTCATATAAACAAATTAGTCAAATGAACAAAATTGAATTAGATCTTGGTTCTATTGATTTTAATTTCGATCGATAAATTTAAACTTTATTATATATATATGTAAATTTGTTTAGTGTTTAGTAAATTGTGGCAATTTTTTCTGCATTAGAAATGAATTTGTACGAAATGTTTTCTTTAGCAATTTGTTGATTTAGGCAAATTAACGAAAGGGAACATTTATTTTTAAATCCATTTAGGTTTACATACACGCACACATCATTAAACACGTTGATATGTTTATTTTGTTACGGATGAATGATCATTGATCAAGGTTTAATAAAGTTGAGTTTTATTTTTTTATTTAGTATTATTATTATTTGAGAAGACATAATTTTTCCTATAAATCATGTTTTTATTATAGTTGATATATATTTTTTATTGACTTTTTAATTGGTTGTCAATTTCATTTCATTATGTCAACCAGAGCAAAGCTGCCGAGATCAAACTCTAGTTATCATAATTCGAAGGAGTATGCAAAAAAATTCGAATCGGTTATGAATTCGAATCACAACAACGAAAGTTGGATTCGAATTGGTTAAGCACAGTGGAAGTAGCTTAACTGTGCAAAATGGCCGAGTGGCAGAACATGAAATTGTCTAAGTATAGAATAGGGCATAGAATACCACCAAATTTTGTATTTACCATTAATATAACAGGAAATATGTGTGTACCAAGAAACTCTGAATTGATTCATTGTATTTCTACCTCTTTCTTCTTTCTCCCTTATTCTTTGATTCTGTTTCATCTCTCACTTTCTTCCTCACTTACTTTTTCCTTCTCTCTCACTTTTCTCTTCTCACTCTATCCTTCACTCACTATCTCTCTCACTCACACTCTGCCTCTCATTCTCTCTCTCTCTCTCTCTCTCTCTCACTTTCTTCCTCTCACTCTCTCTCCCTTTCACTTATCCCTCACACTTTATCCCTTTACTCACTTTCTTTCTCTCACTCTCTCCTTCTCTCACTTACAGGATGTGGGCAGTTCGAAGCACCTGGAGAATGCAATCGAGAAGCATCCCAGTCTACTGCACTTTCTCGCCTTTTGCTACTTTCCTGGCACATTCATTGTAGGTCCACTGATTCCCTACGCCACCTTTGTCAACTTTCTCCGCGATGATGGCTCGAAGCATCCGCCGTCGACAACGCGCAACATGGTCTACCTCAGTTTGGCTCGTTTCGCCGGTGGCTTTCTCGTGTTGGCACTCTACCTCGGTGGCTCGCACTTCTGGCCAATCGAGTATCTTCAAAGTGACTCGTTTACCACCGGGTCGTTCTGGTGGAAGCTCACCGCGATAGCACTGGTCACCAAGATCTACATGTACAAGTATATCATGAGTTGGCTCTTTGCAGAGTCCTCTTGCATCCTCTCCGGTATCACCTACAATGGAATCGACCACTACCAGTATGTCAACATTCATTACTTTGTCTTTGAGACCTCCACCTCTTTTCGAACGATCATCAAGTCGTACAATATCTCGACCAACACCTTTGCCTTTCGCTACATCTACCGACGGCTCAAGTTTCTTGGCAACGCTTATCTGAGTCAATTTGTAACCCTATTCTTTCTTTCCGTCTGGCACGGCTTCGAGAGTGGCTATCACGTGTCCTTCTCCATGGAGTTTCTGTTGATCTACTTCGAGAAGCACTTCACCACGTACTGGTCTGTGATGCAAGCGAAGCACCATCTCAAGTTCAAACGGTGGCATCTGGTGACGTGGGGTATCGGCAAACTCTACACCTTCTACTTCTTCGGTTACAGCCTGGTGCCATTCATGTATCTTTATGCCGAAATCTGGTTGCCAATCTTGCGCGAGGTCTACTTCATAGGACACATCACCACACTGATCTACGCGTTTGGCAGTCTACTCGCTCGACTCATTATTACGAATCTCGACTCTGGTCATCGTCATCAGTCCTAAGTTACAATAATTTATCTTGTCAACTATTTTTATTTTATTTTTGAGAAGCTTAACTTATACGATTTTACCCACCTACATATTTTTTGACTTGATGACACTACTTTTTTGCCACGCAACAATTACTTTTATTTTAATAAAATAAATTTTATTCCACTACTCCAGTTGTGTATGTGTATGCAATGACTAGGCTTTTTTGACGAGAACGATTTTAGAGCAGAAAAACACCTGATGTCTGTTGAAGGGTGCTACTTAACTCAAGGTGAGGTCTATAGAGATTATACTTTTGTTGATTGAGCACGTTAGCAACACGGATATATCTCTCACCAAGTGTTGGTTTACTCAAACTGATACATGTATTATAATAAAAGGAGATAAACTCACTTTTTCCAATATATAACTGTCTATTTATATCATCCAACCACCTCGGGGATCTATTAAAAGTTGCTTATTGAGAATTGCTTTCTATATTGAGTTTTATTTTGAGCTAGTTTTCTAACAAATAAACTCAAAAATTCAATATTTAAAAACATTCAGGATAGTCGAATGTTAGTTGTCCATTGAGAGGTTAAACTCTGCTTATTCTTTTTAAGAGTTTTAATTATCAAATATATCAAAATCAATTAATTGGTTGATTAATTACCGTAAAATGTTCTCTTATATATAAAACGAAAGTTGTTCTATATGAGTGAGTTTTTATGTTCATGCTATGGCATTTTTAGTTTTCTGCCAAACTTCTCGCTCATGCGCAATAAAATTCGAATTTTTAATCGATTCGAATCTAACTTCCGACGTTATGATTCGAATTCATAACCAATTCGAATTTAACTCTTTGTTTTGTATGGATTAGCATTCAAACTGCAAATTTTTATTAAAACTTTACTTTTTCTACAATTTCTTATAATTTAGAATTAAGTTAGAATTTTCCAAACTTTGAGAAAAAATAAACTTTATTATATTTATTTTTATAGTTTTGTGCGAAATTTTTTTTCTAAACAGAAAATAAGCATAATTTTAGTCATTTTTGCCACATAACTCTTTGTATATGTGTGTGTGTGAGTTGAGAAAAATATACAAAAAAAGTATTTCAAAAGTTACTCTCGACATCATCATCATCATCACCATCATCGACGTTGACGCTTTCCATCGTGCCAACAGGGTCGTCCAAGGAGGTAGCACTGTTGACAGAGGTGATCGGGATGTGCTTGGCCTCTTCCACCACCTCGAGGTAGTGTCTCCAAGGGACGATCGTTCAGGGATCGTTGGTGGTGAGGATAGACCATAGTGTGGCACCGCTTGCACTCCTGGGCGGCGTTCGACCAGGTGAATGCCGAACTCCATCGGCGATCGCACAGGGGACAGAAAAACTCACCATACGCTCGCTTTTCGCCTTGGTACGGCGTCAGTTGCAGCTTGTCGCCTAAAAAAGTGAAAGAGCATATTTACAGCTAAAAGCGTTTAAGATGGCCTTTTGAAGGGCTGGTTGTATAGTTTGAGAACTATTGGGATTGTTGGTGTTTGAGTGGGAGAGAGAAAGAGAAAGAGAAAATAGAAGAGAGGTTCAAAAATAAATTAGAAGTTTTATTGTGAAAAAAAGATCATACTCAATATTGTAAATCATGAAAAAAGAACAAATACGATGGCACTTTTCGACCAAGTCTCAAGAGGAGATATACTCTAAGTCAAATTAGTTGTTTTTGGTAAAAGTGAAAAATAAGACAATAAATAATAAATATAAATTATAACAGTATAAATAACAATAAATGTTCAAATAAATTAATAAATTTTTACTGTTATAAATTATAACTTTTATTAATGGTAAAACTGTCAGTTATAATTTTTTAAAACTAAAATTATAGTTAGAGAGAGAGAGAGAGAGAGGAAACGGTCCTGGATAAAATAAAAAAACTTACCCGAACGAGACATCACGCAAGTCAACCGAGTCGAACAACGCACAACAAACGAGTGATCCACGGAAAGACATATTCGAGAAGAAGAAAACTTTAAAGTTGGAGTTACAGTTTACACGCTGTGTGTCACTTACAGCGTACTAAACTACTCTTTTGGACTTGAGTGTTTCGATTTACAATCTCTATTTTGAATATTGGAATTGTTTAGCCTACAAATTAACATGTCTGTTCATTAGCCCACTTCTCAAGTTTCATTGTTTACTGGATAAAGTCATTCAAAAGTCAAGTTATTAATAGTTCTGATAAGCTAGAATTGTTAATTTTATGTGTCTCTGATTCCAATTAAAAACCAAATTAAACCATCGCAAAGAGTATAAGTAGAGAATTTTTTCTAGTCTCAAACTGCCAAGTTTTAGCTTTCGATTTATTTTTGATTTTTGGCAATTAAACCATTTGGATAACCTTTGATCTATCTACCAAATTTCTACTATTACTGCTATCTATTTCTCTTCCTCTCTCCATAAAACAGTTTCTACACTCTACATCTCTCATTTACTAACTGATTTATTTATAGCGAAAAATAGTACGTGAGTAGTGAAAACCGATAGACTTGATAAGTTTAAAGCAGGAAAACCGCAAACAAATAAAAAAAATTCTTATTGATTAATGTTGAGCATTGTCGAGATAAAACACATTGGTTTTCATAAATAAAGCAAAATATATATTTTATTAACAGAGATAATAAAAGAAGCTAGACTTGTTTTATGTTTCACACAAGCAACAAGGACAAAATTCAAGAACCAATGTTGAGCATTGACATGATGGAACGCATCGAGGTGGAGTGGATTTGGTTGTTGCGAATCGCGTAGGCACACTGAACCATGCAACTCTGGTCAGCGAGAATCTCGTCACGTGAGTAGTGCAACGATAGCTCACGACAGTTGTCCACCCGAACCGATTGACACACCAACTAGTAAACAAAATAGAGGGGGGGGCAAGCATTGATTAATGATTATGTAATCAGAGATTTCAAAGTAAAATCGATAAATCAGTTGCTCAGTATGAAGTTCTTAGTTATCTACACACTTTTGGTATAAAATAAACAACGCAAATATATAGTTATTCAGTCACATCCGCTTCCAATTTGAGATCTCAGGATATATGATACTGTAAAAATATATATCAAATGAAAAAATAATAATTCAACACATAAAGAAAAAGTTTACCTTATATCAAAAATAATATATTTATAGTTTTCATTCAATATTTTTCTTATGATTTATTAAAAAAACTTACTTTAGTTCAACAGACTACAAAACTTGAATGAAATATGATTCAATTAATTAATTTAGTTTAGTTTGAAATAAATTCTAGCTGTTTTTTGTAAAAAATATTTAGTTTAATATAAACTTGTATCATTACTCATATTTATCAAATTTATACTATTAATACTATTATAATTGTATTAAGCTTAATCCTGGTAAAGAGCTTAAGTTACTGAAATTGAAAAATAAACAACTAATAAAAACGCAAATTTATCGTTAATAGCGCTAATTTTAATATAAAGTCTATGAAAATCTAGCTACTTAATTTTCCGATTCTAGTCGTTTAAATCTCACTAGCAGCTGATAAGCGATTTTGGGGCACCAGGCAAGTTTATACAGTATTGCCTCAAACTTTACTTGCTTCACTTTTCACCAAGCTATTGTAAGCAATGTAGCTTTCACAATGCATAAATCGAACACTGTCTCGAACACTCTCTTTGCTTCACTTTTCTATGTATAATAAATTCGAAGAATAAAACTTGAAGCAACATTGTAGAGGATTTGTTAAAAATGATTCAAACTTTTGAATAATTTAAATTAATAAAATAATTTGTTGGATTAAGTTATTGATTTGGTGTCAATTTAGTAGGTGAGAAATGACTGTAGAGTTCAAAGAGTCTACTCACCCCCTCGAGTGTGCAGACACAGTTGATGCACGGCGAGATACGTCGATGTCTGCCCATGGGCACCACTTTGTTGCGTGCCATGCACGACCTCTCAAAGTCCTTCCACTTGTTCAGATTCATCTCTGGCAGTGCATTGCACGATATTCGAGGATTTCTATTATAATAAAATATAAAAGGTACACATGTGTCCGGGTTAATTGCAGGATAAGAACACTTTTACTTTGTGGTGTGATGATGTGATATACTTACAGGAAAGGATCTGGCTGATCCATAGATTGCTTCTGAATCTGTGGAATTGCATCCGCGTTGGTGCAGATAAGTTTGGCCAAGGTCACCTTGCGCAGCTCGGCTAGTTGTTCGGGTGTGAAGCGAGTAAAACGGTCCGAGTTTTCATACCTGATTGATTAAAGATAAACAAAAGTTTTATTTTTATTTTAAAACTAGACTCGAATGTTAGCCGGACTAAAGTACTCGATTTGTCTCTAACTTTGTGGGTAACAAAGTGCAACACCAACTTACCACCCATCAATCATTGTTTCGTATTTTTTTGAATAATCAAAGTAAATGATGCCGTTTGCAAAAAAAAATTAACTGGTACTCAGGTATCTCGGATCTCGTAGTACTCGAATCAACTAAATACTCAAGTACCCGAGTATATCGAATACATTTTGAGTACAAGTTTAATTTTTAGAGAAATCATACACTCACAGACCGGCGTACAAATATATTTAAATAATTATTCTTTTTTCAAATATATTAGAAAATTTTCAAAAAAAATAATTTTAAAACCAACAAGTTTTAAAAGTTTTTCAAATGTATTTAAAAATTAAAAATATTTTTTAGAAGAATTTTATTTAAAAAAATCAAATGTATTTTAAAAACTTATTTGAAAAAATAATTATTATTTTAAATATATTTGGACGCCGATCTGTGAGTGTATATATAAGATTCGATTTTATAACAAACGGTAGACACTCGATGTGATTGTGACTTTCGTGAAAAATTACCACTATCATTTTGTGACTTACCAAAATCGGTCACATTTGCGTAGAGCACTGAATTGCATTCCAAGCAAACAGCCAAAAGTGGGACCCACCAAGGCGCCATGAAGTGGTGTCTCGGCTACTCCTCCACTGAAGAGATCAATATCATCCACATGTCTATTTTCAGTAATAATAAAAAGACAAATCAAATAAAATCAAAATTGCACAAATCTTTCACTTACTCATAGACACTTTTAAGCCTGTCAATCACTTTAGGAACAATCTCGTTTCTCAGATCATTAAAGTTTTTGACTTTGGTCAGATTGCACAGCGCGCGATACTCGTTGTAGGTTTGCAAACCATGGTCTCGAGCACGTTGCAAGTTGAGTGAAATCAAATCCATACCGGAGAATGGTTTCTTACGTTCCTCAAAGAGATGATTGGTCACTTCCTCAGTGATGGAGTTGTCAAACTTTTCAATGCTTGACGTGACGATTCCTCGTAGAAGCTCATCGATGGCGTATGCTGTTTTACCGTAAAAAAATAAAACCAAGTCAATTCTTGAAAGTTAGGTCGACTATCTTTTCCCTCTTATTCAAAACCCCCATATTTAAACTGATCGATTGAAAAGCTGATCTAACAAATATGTAGTAAAACTGATTATGTTGATTTGTTTAAAATTTATTATTCATTGATTCAAATGATATGTGCGATAGAATAAACCAAAATATCTAAATTTGGTACTAAAATTTAAATGGAACTAATTGAAACTGCTTCTGATCAGTAAGTGACACATTTTCAAATAAGTAAAATAAGTTTATTAGCAATAAACATTTTTATATTAAATTTTAAGTTTAT
>DVQH01000975.1:0-15963 GCA_018231625.1 Papilio phestus | reverse complement strand
TTGTATTATAGGTAAATAACTTAATTGAGCACATAAAATTGCTGAATGCTTTTCCACTTGTAATTAAAAAGTAAATTCTAATCATTAAACTATGGAGATATCTTTTTCGTAAAAAGCGTGATCAAAAAAACAATATATTGTGACATTAAATAGAATTTTAAGTTAAATTGATCTTTCTTGCAAAATTATCAAAGTTTAAACTTTAGAAACTTTTTATAAAAAAAATATCATAGGATAATTCTAGAAATAAATACAAAATGCATCAATTCGACTATCAATTAAGTTATTTACCTATAATACAATTACGTTGTACGAACTTATATCGAAGCAGTATTTCACGGAGGTACTTAAAGGCAATTACACACGCAACAATTGGTATGGTATTGGTAGCGGTAAACGATTGGTCACAGACGGGAACGGTCCCGAGAGCACGATTGAGGTCGGGGGTCAGAGTCGTTCCAGCCTTTGGACAACGACTAGGCATTATCGCACCGGCTGCACTACAACCTATGTTCACTACTGTCGGACCTACATCTAACCTAAAACACGTAAACGTTGCTTGTAATCTCTTTAGAAAGTTCTGAGATAAAATAACATTTAACTGGCAAAAAATATTCGCATACTCTGCTTAAATTACTCTACATAAGTAAGAATTATACTTTAAAGTTAAGTAATCAATTCAAAGTCTTTAAAGCGAACAGTAAAATATAAATCGTCGAGATATATAACTTTACGGATGTTGTTACGTTTGTAATTAATTAAAATAATTTATTTTTAAACTGTACACCGGACGTCGATATCCCGTTTGTACAAACAGGTGCAATTTATTCCATTAACATGAACTGGGCTTCTATTAGTCGTCATCTCGTTCAAAAATGAGCAAGGGGAAAATCCGCAAGTAATCCAAACCCTACATGTCGCCTTAGATAAAAATCATTTAAAAGTTGTATGTTGTTATCACAACATTTTTGTACAAAATAAGAAATGCGGTGCCGAATTACTTGTACATTTTATTTACTATGTTTGCTTGAAGAATTTGTTTTCTCGGACAATATTCATTACATTTTTAGTGACCTATTTGCATGTACAGAGAGATTATAATAAAGAAGGCCGCGTTAGAAATGACACTTTCGTGACTGCACAAGTTACAACGACACGCCATTACCAGAACTACAAACAAAAGGTTATTTCTTGTGTTTTCCGATTAAGCTAAACACATAAAATATTAGAAGAGATCTTCTTAAGACATAATAACAATGGTGGAATCAACCTGAGTTAAAATTAACATTTTATTCAAATAAGTTTTTCCTTATACATGACTCATTAGTAACATACCAAGAGTTCGCAGTAAATACTTGCAGTAAGGCACGATAAAAAAACAACGTAACATGCAAGTGGCGTGCATCGATCTCGAAACAAGAGAAAAAGTTTAAGTTATCAGAACATTTTATCATAAAAAGTTTATTATGTATTCGATAAAAATATTTAATGAACCATTTTATATGCATTTACAAATTCTTCAATACACATTGGAATACAAATTCAATTGTAACGAAGATATTTGTGTGTATAAAATTTTGTTAAAATACTAGATTTTTAGTCAACAATGTCCTTCCGTTAAATAGGAACAATCGTTTCAGAGATTTATAAACGCGAAACTATAATAGTTTGACTTAATTTAAAATATCGAATACAATTTGATATCAGATGGATCTGTCTCATTGTTGGTGCTCCTATTTATAAAGAAATGTCCAAAGGGCGGGTACGGCGCGGCATGGTCGTGCGGGTCACAACGGATTCCATCAGGCTTGCTTGAAAGATTTTAATTACGTCGCGCCGAGGTGAACGTACGCGCTCCTATTTTCCTAACATTTGGTTAAACAATATGGAACCAGATTGAATTAATCGTTCAATATTTTCTATATTTCATAGAAAATTGATTGCTTATAGTCATCATTTTATTTTAATACATTTCTTGATGCGAACATACTATAAACAATATCTCAGATAAATTGAAAATGATAATTGCCACATTAAAAATCGCAGCCAGAAAATTAAGCACCGTTATTTGCCAATAAAAATAGAATTAGAATATTTATAAATTCGAAATGCTCAACAAATCAATGAATAGAGTCTACAATGTCATGTTCATTTTTATTAGACACCTCAATATATTCGCATGGGTTTATTGACATGACGATGACAACACTAAATAGTGTTGTTTGACTTGCTAAATAATGCAAATCAGCGAAAATTTCGCTTGAATGTGTAAAAAAACTTTCATAGTTGACCTGATTCGATTTGAACAACTGTTAATTTGAAACTCTTTCTGTTTACCACGTAAGATAGTAACGCAGCGAGTCCGTTAATGGCAAATAATGAGTTGTGCGAAGCTTTGTTCGGATCAGTTTGCGAGGTGCGTGGGTGAAATCGTTTTATGAGTCATTAGGGGCATGGTGGGTATGCCCAAATATTGAGATGATGGCGTGTGAGTCCCAAGATATTTGGCATATCAAGGATGTGGCGTCACGATGTTAAAAATAATTGCATGTTTGAAATTAAAATTAGCATACAATAATCGGCAGTAATGATGCAAGTTAAAATCATTTGAAGAATAAAAGTGTTAACACAAGTGTGTGTCAAAATTAATTGTGTAGCTCATGAATTAAACATTACTTTATGACCATACCTTTTAACAACATACAAAGAATGTGGTGGGCGTATAAGTTTATTGTTTCATAATTACAATGACCTTGAGATGATGCGATAGTGTCCCTGGCTATAAGAGTTTTAAATATAGACATTATAAACTAAGTATGTGGAATGTTGCGGTGAAATAAGCTACTTGATCAAATTGATTACGGCGCTACACACGCCAATGGTCTAATAAAATAGCTAATGGAACGGTACCAGTGGCGTGTGTCGCATAACGGCGCCGATCCCGCGGCTCTCACGGCCGGTGTTATGCAACCTACGGCATGACCATATTTTTATTGATTGAGAATTGCGATCGCATTCCCGTAGAAATACCAAAAATCACTTCATATCCAGTGACGTTTCCCCTTATTTTCTAATTCATAAAACATATTATTGTTAATGTCAAGAGAAGAAACTCGCGGATCAGATTACCAGGGAAATTACAATCTTATAAGAAAACATAGTATATAGAACATTTTAAAATAAAACTGATTTAAAATAATTAAAAGGTAAAAATACATTTAATGTAGGCAGATCCTATGTAGTAACGATGTTATCTATGTATACGACGTTACTTACCCATGTTATTAGCGTTAAGTGGAAATGTAACGTTACCACAATTACAAAGCAAAACGCTACCCGTCAAAAGCGTAGTGGTTCTATAAATAAATAGATAGAGTCGGAGATTACACGTACCGAGTTCTTTATAGAATTAGATGGATCGACACCGCACACTAATCATGTTCCCGACTCGAGGCCTGAAGTAATAGCCGACGGATGTATAAAGCCGAACGGATGACCGATCAAAACGTATAAGTGCCCTCGCCTTCCATTAGATTATAATGGACAACGTCGTGGTTACGTGTAAATTAACTAAGCAGCTAGGGATTTAACTCAAGAGCAATTTTTCACGCTACTGACTGTATAGCTGCAGAAACTTTGCTATAATTAGGTGTAGAGGGTGCAGTAAGAAGCAAAGAATAGTAGTGTTTTCATTTACATTCAATTATTAGTTAATTACGATGTAACCCTATTAGCTGTTTCTCATATGAATCGCGCGATGTGAAGAGTTGACTGATAAGTGAATTTATTGCCACTGCAGGCTAATTGTGAGAACTGTAATAAAATGCGGGATAAAACTCTCAAGCCTTGTGGACTAGCTATAGGTGTAAAAAACACCATTGTTTCGAAAAAATAATAGCAAAACGAGAATGGCATAAATGTTAATAAGCTCAATTAATCGATATATAACCTAGTAAATAAAAAAATGCCGTGGGAAGTCTAATCATTGTCTCTGCCTCTAAAATAGTATTTAAATGCAAAATATCAACAAGTGCAATAAAAGTAAGTTATATAAAAATTTTGAGTTTATTGAACCTGAGTATGTTTACCTATGACTTCATTGTTACGGTCATACTTGGGTGAGAGCTACTTTTCAAAATCAATGCATCACTAAACAATAGCCCATTTCCTAGAAATCAAATTGGAAATTAGAAAAAAGTTTTTCGATCGTCCTCAATTGATTTTTTGCGACGTGTTTCATTCACATAGTAATTACTACTTTGATTAGTTGGACAGCAAACGCCAGACAAAAAACAGCAACATACAATGGATATAACGACCGTGTTTTAAAGATGGTATTTTCAACATAAACAATTTTTATTTAATGCTGCTTACGTAAGCGTTAACAAAATCGGGTCTTGTGAATCAAAAGATTAAGCTACTATTTGCTTTTAAAAGCTAAATTTATAAAGAACCGTTACGAAAAATTATCGAATAAAAACGTTAACTAACTAAAACATCAATAAAAACAACGGTTACTTTTAATTTCAAATTACATTTGTGGAAACTCTAGCGTAACGGCTGGCAAAAGTTACGTTCGTTATAACTTTTTTCTTGTTGACGTATTTGGATAAAGAGAGAAGCTTTTTAGGAGCATTTTTCAAATTACAGTAGCAATTTAACAAATTAAATGATCATTGAACTCGGTTTAATGTTTAGAGGATTGCGACATTCGTGGAAGTAGCTGCGCCTTGCCTCAGCATAGCTACGTGTCACGTCTCGGCCGCGGAATTCGGTTGCGGCGAGCACGCGCGTGACCGCAGCCCGAAACGCACGATTCGCAAATTAGTAAGAAGCTTCTTATGTTCTCGTCAGATGGCTTGTGGTGAAACTTGCTGCCACTACCGACGCACTTCAATTATAGAAAATTAGTATGTGACCTAAATATATGCACCTAGATGTAGTGTCGACGCGGAATGCCATTTGCAGCGCCCGCTACTCGTACCGCAATGGATATCTGTTTTCGTATGTATATACGTAAACACCTGTTCAATGTTATGTCTTAGAGGTCAACTAGCCAAAAACCAAATTCATATATTTTTGTCCAATGTTCCGAGTAGAAATAGAAGAGTATATTAAAGCCAACATTTTATTTTCTCGAAACGATTACTAAGGTAATTTACGTTGCCCTATTCTATTAAAAGAGGTTTCAATTTCAATTAAAGACCAATTAAAAAGACGCTATTTAAGGAAAACTTAATGAAGTATCCACATATTGCGGAAAAAAGTACAAGGCAAAATTCCCGGAGTTGGGTCGTGACGATTGGGGTAGCTAGTGTGTTGGGAGCGGCTGCGATTGCGGTAACGAGTGGCCGAGTGGGCGATGTACACAGATCCAATGCAAATTGAGTAGCGATTTGCGCTTGTATAAATCAGCTCGCCACCACCGTACACCACATTTCGTCAATTAACATTTATATAGCAAACGATAAATCGACGAGTTGTATCCTTTGTATTGATTTATGCACGACTGCTCTGATATAGGATGCCGATAGCTCCCACATATTGACAACACAATTTATTTAGCATCTCAAAACATGGATGATGTTTTCAAGAATGAATAACTCCGGGAATGTAGTATCCGCCCTCGAGACATCGATGGTACCAACTAGAAAGTGAATTATAAGCCTGGAATAATTTGTTCGAGGCGACTAAGTGGCCGCGCGGGTTAAATTACAGGGAGAGATCAGGAGAGAGCGAATTGCTTTTGAAAAGACGAGCCTTAACTACAAATATTTCTTTAGGGACATTATAAAATGGAATTTCAAACAATAAAGTAATCATGGTAATACTTTGTGTGATATCAATTGTC
The DNA here is from genome assembly GCA_018231625.1 of Papilio phestus. NCBI lineage: Eukaryota > Metazoa > Arthropoda > Insecta > Lepidoptera > Papilionidae > Papilio > Papilio phestus. The sequence goes on along the minus strand of DVQH01000975.1, from coordinate 10,112 downwards.
TATCAACAAAAATTGACGATTAAAAGCACTTTTTACGTCATGTTTCTGGTAATAACTTAGTATGATTCAAAATGAGCAAACAAACGAGTCTATCATTAATACAAGCATTAATTTGGACTTGTTAGTTTTACTGTACTCAGTATTGAGCGATAATTATCACCGATAGAGGAGTTAAGTAGTCGGAAATGACTACTTTGGAAGATAGCTGAAGCATTTCAATATGTGAATGTTGCTAGACTTTAATAATTAATGAAGCGTTCCCGTGTCGTTTAGTTATTGCCTGACATCGCGCTGAGTTTTCATTGCTAATGAGAGGACTTTGTCGGCAATACGAGCGTGTTTGGACTGCAATCGCCGGTATACCTTGTGCAATGAAATACCTTGGATATTACCTTATTGAGAAAGTAACGATTGGTTTAATTTTAGAAATTGTTAATTGCATTGATTGTAGGAGATTCTAAGATACAGATCAGGGTCTTAACTATGTTATTTTAATACGCATTTACTACCCATTAATAAATTGTTAAAACCATAGCATATGAATAAGAGAATAGGAAAAGGACAAGGACTTTACTAATTAATTAAATAGGTACTAAATGTCACCAATTGTTATTTTGTGTGCACATTTTGTTGCAAACAACAATCGTTTGGTAACAAACGGTTATCCTATTTTTGTCGTAGTAAGCCTACTTTCAACAACAAGCTAGCATCCATTATCGATGGTATGTTTTAGCGGAGATTGTGTTAATAGATGTGGAAAGTGCGTTGGTAGTTGCCGGGTCGGGGCACGGTGGCTAAGGTATCTAATCGGGCGTCACCCAACTCGCTGGGCAACGATCATGATAACAGCAACACCGCGCCCACTTGCCAATTATGTGGGAAGAGGTTACGATTCCCGGCGCGATACCAACGCCAAAGCAAACCGAGCTGCCGATCGCGAACTAATGACTAATCTATTACCGCTAAAATTAACACCTTTAGATTAATTAGCTGAAGACGGATAAACGAGGCATTAAATTCTAATTTAATTACATTAACTTGAAGCTGATAATTATACGTAATCAATATATACAGCTGGTGATTTTTAGATAAAACCAATGTTGTTGTAATGTACAATGTACCAATACGTGCAGTGTTAACTATTCCTTCAAGGGACATCACCATAATCAACTTAAACTAACACATCCCGAAGGATATAATATAACGTGTCCTGGTTATCCTTGAGTATGTAAATAGAGTGGACGACAGCCGACGTAATTACAATAAGTACGGTTGGCGAACAGGAACATTCCACGCCCCGTCATTTTATATGATCATATCCTTGCAATTATGCAACACCTTCGAGGAACGTGGATATTATAAAAAGATAGAAAGCAGATCTACCTTAGTTATATTCAGTGCACGAAAACAAAAAAAAAAGTTTATAGTGTCCCAACGCCATTACGTAAATTTTAATAATGTCATGATGCAATGTAAAAACAAGATAGACATGAAAATGATGCATGTTGTGATAGTTAGAAGGCGAGTTAATAATTCACAATGGAAGGCATTACTGCAGAAGTATTCATCAAGAGAAAAGTCATTTCAGAACCTTTCTTTAGATCCAAAAGTTTATCGATATTTTAAAGTTAACTGTAAAAAAAACAACAATACAACTTTTCTTATGGTGAATGACATGGTATGTTTGTCATACAATTACGGTTCAACAACCAGCCATCAAAACATCATTACTACTCAAGCAACTATGGTTATAAATACATAAATCTGCTTGGATATTATGTAGTCTAAAATAAAAGAGTAAATGCTATTTTTTCTTTTATAAAAGTGAAGAAGTAAGGAGAAGTGAAGATATAGTGTAGCTTTAAAGTAGATTTAGTGCTTCTTAAAGCATTATAAAAATCTGTTACATTGTCAGCGAAACTAAAATAAAATAAACAAAAGTAAGGCGGCTTGCCACAAACTCTATTAGATTTCCAACTTATTTTTTGCAGATGTTGTCGTCGCCTAACTCGATCTCGATGCGAACGTGAGAAAATGGCTAATCTTATTTTATGGTACAGTTTGTCAGCATAGAGATTACAAAGCGTCTTTTGAATGATACATTCAATAAATGAAAATTCTATTTAGTGTTCCTAAATACATTTAAATGTGAGTCATCTTATGCTTCTATTAAAAATGTTTGTATTATTGTTGTTGTCTTATCGCTTTCTACTTGCAATAATGACCTGTATTCTTTTAATATGTGTGATTTAGAAAGGAAGAGTGCATATGTCACAGTATGGAGTCGCAAGAGAGAAAGCAACGATACATCGTGAAAGGAGTTTAAGATAAACTTCAATCTTTAAGTTCCTTAACCACATTGTTGCGCATGAGGTAGAACGCGCTGTGTACTACGTAAGGAAGGGCACTTTCGTTCTGCACATATGGAGCTTTTCAACGTAGGGATAGTTTTCTTATACAGTCTATCACAAGGTATAACAACGAATAAGGCATGAGGTAATTTTGTTCTTACTATTGGTGTAGTATACAGTTTGGTATAAGGATTCACAGGAACCAACACCACTTTCTGCCTTAAGCGTTTGCGAGGATTTCTCACTTGCGATTATTGCCTTTCTTTATTTCATGAGGTGGTTCGTTGGCTTCGATATCGATTGTTAACGGTTCTCAGTGAGCATGAACATTTGCATGGTGTGTCCATTATAGCGGTTTCGCGGGGGAAGTTATTAAAATACGTTTAAGATCGTTGTGCATTCGGCGGTACTGATAAAGTGTAGACAGTGCGGAGTCGTGAGTTGGCTCCATGCTTTATTGCTGTCGGCATGAGATCGAGATTCACGGGTTAGACGGGGCATCAGGGAAGACTGGATTGAGGTGTTCTCGAGCCTCTGCGGTTGACCAGACTTGTCTCGTTAGCAGCGCATCATGTTTCCGCAGTGCTCGCAGACAGCGACAAGGCACCCAACTTACCTTCTAATTGGTTACACAATTTTATGAATAATATGTATGGTATAATTCTATTTCAAATATTTATACACCCTTTAGTATTATACTTATATTTTGGGGACAATACAGACATTGTTAGAGATAAATGGCAGTGAAATCGCGTGACGAAACGCTCTGCTGTAAACATTATAATTCCGCTTACGACGTTAAACCACTTATTCGGCTTGTAGCGACCGTTATCCAGCGCACGCACGCCGCTTGCATCAATGGCATATTTTTCCCCAGCGACTCTCCACGCACATCTACCATTCAAGGTTAACCCGGTCAGTGTGGCTCTTTGTTTACATGAATAGGTGACATGTCTGGGAGCACATTATTCGAAACTGTGAAGGGTCATTTCACAGGCGGTTTGAAGATTATCTATAATTTAAAAGATTGCTTAGCTAGCTTTTGTTATCGAAATAAAAAAAAAAGTGTTTGTACGAATTCCATAAACGGACATCAGAATTAAAAGTAAAGCATAAACTACTACACGTATACGGTTTTATAAAGACTTGTACACTTTAAATATTCTGTTATTTTTTTACTAGAGTTAGTTTATGATGACAAGAGTCGTCCGCAAATAAGTCATTAGAGGGCGTGGATACATCATCAACTCCCTTTGACTGAGAGTCTCGATACCGTCAATGTTCGCTCAACACCTATTACTTTCTCAATTGCCTATGGGCAATTGTAGTGTACATATTGAATGTTATCTTAAGTTGAATAACCTCTATACTTAAAGTAAAATGACCTGTAACTGTTTTTCTTTAAATAACAAACAAACAGATTTTTGATTTCAAACTTTTACCTCTTTACAGTAGCATTAGTTAATAGAAGTCACAGTTATTCCGATACGATGCAAAATATTTAATACGCTGATTGCACGGCTTTAAAACAGTTTTCCAAACGTGCCGTTAATGATATTAAAATCGAGTTTTTGAAATGGATCAAACTACACCCATAAATGTATTGCTTAATAATAAAGTAAACCTGTAATTTAGGGCAATGTGAACGGGATGCGCGCTCATTAAAGTGGAAAGTATACCGTAGTCCGCATCCGTGAATGCACCAGCACAAGCGGGGTTGATAAACCTGTCCCGACCAGGCTAACCATACGCCATCGCTTTTTTCTACAACAGGTTTAACAACAAGCTACGTTTTTATTAAACACACGGATTTAAACGTACTACATATCTGCATGAAGGTGCACTTCGTGCAACATAAAAGCTCTCATTTGTCTATGATCGCACACAACGATTTTGTAATTTGTAATTATATTTTGACAAACGATTTTGTAATTATATTTTGTAATTATATTACAAAAGAATTGCTATTAATTTTTCATGAGTTATTACAACGGCGTTAATTATTGCAACATTAAATTGCAAAATCTCCAAGCTCCAGTAATGGTTGAAAAACAATGCATTTGGTGCACGAGATCAGAATATATAGTAGTAAAAAACGATGGTCTATAAATCAGAGTGGGCAAGCTGGAAATAGAGCTAGCGGGTCTGTGAGTGTGATAAGTGATATGTGCTCGCGTGCCGGTCGGGATCGGGCCCAATACGAGCGGCCGTCATGCCATCCGTACATTTTAACGAGAGAGCGATTCCCCCCGCCGATAGCGATGGCCTAATGAAAACCCCTTTGAATAATGCATTAATACTGGCGTTAAATCGTGAGCACCCACAATCGACACTACCAGGTCTCGATGCTCGATGCAAATTTCAATTCACTCCCGACTCTGATAACGTACCGGATACATTTAGAGAAATGCCAAACGAACGGTAGCTCGAGTGCTAAATGTGAGCTATCGCTTAATCGTCGATTTCTATTCTTGAGAAATGATGGTCATATTTTACGCCTTTAGCCTGGAGATAATTCCGTTGGAGTCGTGCTTCTGGGCCTTTCGCGGGTATACATAGGTTATGGGAATGAGTTGCATTTCGAGATAACTTCCGCGATATGGAATTGCGGTCGTCGTTGACACAGGAGGGCCTGGTCATAGGGCGGGCGCAGGCGCGGGTGATGGGTGTCGGGATATCTGGCTACGCGGTGTTTCGTGCTGCGCCTCACGCCGCGACCCGCGCTCACCTTCTCTATTGAAATGTCAGTGTTCGGACCGGTGACGAGACAATCGTAAAATACAATGTTAAGGTCACATCATGACTTCAATAAACAATTCTCAACATGGGAAACGTGATGTTGTCGATGCGGTGCGGGGCAGAACCTGCAAAAAGTGTGCCAGCCGTAACTTAACTCGGAGTAACTACGTGTTTCTTAACATAAATTTAAAGCCATCTTTTATTTTGCTTACATTAGTTAAAACAATTTTCTTTAAGACTCTGGTTGTTCGATGTACAATATGTTCTAATCGAGAAAGAAATTTAAACGACGTTAATTAATCGGTTGGAATGATAATTAATTATTTCTAGGCATTAAGCAAGCCAATGTCGCGTGCAAGGGTAGTTAGAAATGAGTAGTAGTTACTCAGAAGCCGATGTGACACTTACCGTTCCCGCGTAACACATACCTAATAGCGGACGAACTATTGGGGTCGTTATGGCGTCTAATTTGACGTGCATAACTTATTGATGCACGTACAATATTCAATATTTAAAGACATTAGAACAAAATACTTAGTACTTATATCTGCAATGATTTTATTAAGAGTAAAAATAATGAGTCGCATATTAGCAAAAAATACTACTGAAGTAAATTTGTAGTTTACAATTATAATGAAGAAATGTAATAGCATTCTATATGTTAACAAATCACTAATCAAATCATCGATATACAGCAATGTGGGTCATTTTACTTTCTCATTGGAGCCTCAAGAACCTAGTTAAAAGAAAGTAAATTTGCAATCAGTGAGATCCTTTAAACTTATAGTTTTGAAGAAATAGAATGAATTGATTGCGCTCATAAAATCAATATATTATGTAAAATAATATAATAATACTAAAGTGAAATATCTGTGTGTTCAATTAGGTCGTAAATATCATGCGTGTACATTCCTCGCAATGTGTAGAAAATGAGCCTTTACTCATAAATATTTATATCGTACACAAAGCCTTTGTACACTTGCACATTCATTCTGAATTATAATGGCTGTCACAGTAGGATCCCGAACAAGAGCCGAAACGGCTCGCATTAAGGAAGATAAAAGATTCTCGCCATGGTCTTACTTAGCAACCGCCGCGGCAAATATTTCTAATATAGATGACACAGAAAACATTTTCGTCTGCGGAATAACAAATAGGGAAAGGGTTTGTATGAGCCTATGTGATTTGAAAAAAAGTTCTTCATACATTTTAATTCTACGTCCGGAGTTGCATTGCACTTAATATTTTGATGCACCGCATTGCAGAAAACACTAAATTCAACATTAGCTTTCACAGATAAGCCTATCAAATCTCAACGTGATCGATTCGATACCGGGGATGAAGTCTGTGACTGAAGTCGATGTCGTTACAATTTATAGTAGGCGGTGGATTAGTTTTTGCTTATTGCGGTTTGGGCGAGGAGAATGCGGTTCCTGGAAGAAATTACGACAAGTTCAATGACGACGGCCAATGTCGTTGTTTACGGCGCCGTAATTCCCGTTGCGTCGCTGCCTCGTCGAATCATAAGTCGTACGGTAGCGGTACAGTTAAGAACGATGATGGCAGGTTACTATGTCCGACTGCGTGGCTGACATTTTTCAATTAGAACCCCGTAACCTTGTTCACATAGGTGACCGTTTATTTCCCAGCCCCGGTCCTAACGACCACTGTTACACATCTTTTCTCAAGGTTTGCGTCATTCGCAATTGTTTATCCGCTGACCTTGTTTCAAGACAAACCCATCGTGATATCCTTATATGCGTAAATATGTCATTATTGGATTCTGACACAAGAAATAATTAAAAAAAAGATAAACACTTTTTGTTCAATGAATATACCTAAAGAGGACCTATATTTTTTTTACATTGTTTTACATAAAATTTAATTATTAAAATCGGTACAAAATCGATTACTTGTTACGAATTTAAATAATATTCAAATTCTCACTTAGGCGAAACTAATTCCAGCTCTCAGAGCTGTGAAATCTCTCAATAACAATCAAATTAACAAAACGGCGTGGACAAGGCTGCGATCACGTACTTAACAGACGTAGTTCTAAAAGAGCGTATCGCCGATTTACTGCGGAGGTTCAATAGCCAACTTTACAAAAATTTTAATCGAATTATACTCATCACCAAATAAATAACCTAGCTACCGCTTCAATGACATTTTTTTACGTCTAGTTCGTTCACCCTAAGTACGGGACGGCGCCTTTGTCGTTTAGTAAGACGAAACTAATAAATCAAGAATCGGTTAGATAAGAAAGCTGCCTCGTGCTATTGCATGTTTTGACTCGAAACTTTAACATGGTTTATTTATATGTCAAAACATGTTTTGCATAAGTATTTGAAGGGTTTATTTAGTATGAATGGGCAGGCTTTTAAGTTATTGACAAGTTTACATAGACGGTCTGTTGGAATTGCAAAGAGGACTTAAAATGGTCTGGCGTCACTGGGAAGACAGGAATGAGTCGCGGGAGTATTGACATGTTTGAACGTAGAGTCGTACTCGAAGCTGTGGATTATATCTATGTAATTTACGCCTTATTAAAAGAATTTCTAAATGAAAAACTGAAACGTCTGGGGCAACCAGATTGTGTGACATAATTTGTATGGAATAACCAGAAGAGATTCGTTACATATCTTTAAGACTGTAAAACTCTCAAGGTTATATAAATTGAAACTTTCTGTAAATTCGTCGTCATCGAGGATCGTGTTTCTTCCTGTTAAAGGAAACTACAAACAATCTACTTGAATTCCACAAGTATGAAAAGATCGAAAACCTTAACAAAGGTATGTTTATATAAGGTAGTGCGTTTCAAGAGTAAACATTTGCGGGTTATCGACCGGACTTCTATCGTTCGAGCGCTTGTGAAGGACACGGTAAGAGCAACATTATAGCTGTTAAGTAAATATTACAAGGGCCGACACGCCGGCAACAGACATTCAATACGAGTGCATCTGGTACATTCCGGCTGCACTTGATTAAATTCCGATAAAACGCGCCAATTCCCGTGGAAGCATGCATGTAAGCTTTTCAGCTGTCGTTATCTAATACGAATTTACAGCCTTAGATTAAACGGCTTTAAAACAGTGCAACATTGGCTGCAAGGGCGGCGATACGCTTCAGTAATGGCTTGTTTACGTAATGCCGATAAAAACACTTCCTCGTATTGCTCACGTGAGAATACTGCTCCGCGTTGTCGTGACATTGACATATGGGGATCTTCGTACGCTCCGTAGTTTAGATATGTGGTATATTTGATTTAATATACCTGGTAGAAAATATCATCAACAAGCTTTAGGCATTGTTATTAAGACCTTTAGGCACGAAGTTTTATTTGTACGTTATCAATTAAGTATTTTTTCACAAACTTGAATATGGAAACTAAAGGAACATATAAAATTATTTCATATGTGTTATTCAGAAAGCTTTCATATGTTTTATATGTTTCATAGCTTTTAAATTCCTATAGAAAATGGTAAATTTTAACAACTTCTTTGAACGTATAATCGCGGACATTAAAATGGGTATGTAATAAATTTTATAACTGCTATGTGCCGATGACATATAGCAATATTGATGGGTTGTGGCCATAATTTATAACATGCATTCACTGCGTTATTTAAATTAATGTTGGACAATTTATTCATCAACGCAACGTATATAACATTAATGGTAAACTTTACGGAAATAAAAGCTTATTTGAAATATTTTAGATACTGGTAAGTAATCGAATTTCATTTGTTTTCATAGTACACAGCACGGTTTTCAATTCATACCGCTGATATCATGTAGTTTTTAAACAAGCAAAACCTGTACCTAAAACTTTGTGACTGCGAAAGTTGAACTCAATTTTCAATTCCAAAGAACATCTCTGAAGCTATACTTTGGGAACGAATTGCATCATTGATACATTCATACAGCTGAGCATTTCATCGACAGACAGTCTTTTAAAGTGTTTAAGTATGAAATTGCGATTACAAGCCAATTTTTGTTATTTGGCCAGGTGGTTCTTAGTGTGAAACAACAGTTAGGGTTCATTGATCAAATATGCCCATTAGAAACACCCAAGATCGCAATATGTGATCTTATGTCTGGTACAAATCAGACTGCCAAGATAAAATCTATTTAATAGGTGAAGTGATCTAATAAAAAATAACGTCACTTTTTTTTAAGTATACATTCGCGCAGGTGCCACGGAATGTTCTTTTCTTGATATCTTGATGCAATGTCTTAATATTATGATTATTAAATCAATCTTATTTGATTGACACGATTTTTTTTTGACATAACATTGTTTTATAATAAATTGAAGATACTACACATACCTATCGTTGCGAGAGAATAAATCATCGTTTCATTTTTTCTATGCTCCTATTTCTTGTTATTCCTTTCAATATCGGCATGCGGTCTTCACTTATCAAGGATAAGGCGCATCAATTATAAAAATATAATGTTACTTTGACTAGAAAATGGCATTAACGACTATTTTACGACCCTTACAAATAATAGACAAAACTGAAATCGTAAAAAATCCCTTTAACAATAGATTACATATTTAAATACACTATAAGTAAATAAAACAAGTTACTAATAGCCACAAATGTTATTAGACGTGTCCTGTCGCGTTAATCACAATTCCTGAAAAAGGTTAATTTTGATCTAGATTATTTGTCGTTAGATTTTGTACTTTCTAAAAACTTCGTAATTCAGTTGTCGTACGTTGGGAGCCTTAATACAGTTAAATGTAAATGAAACGATGCTCTTCTTAGGACACCTCTTCTTTTGAATACAAAAATACGAGATTTAAATACAGTAATGTGGATGTGATATGAGAAGCGATTATTCTAGGACCCGCGTACAGAATAGGGTCGCCTTCGAATTCGCCTTCGAAGATTTTAAAATTTAAATCGATTTCGTTGAATAATAAAGAAATCTTAAACAATGGGCTTTATGTTGTAGCTATTCTATTTGTTATTTAGTCAACACAGATGGTAAGTAAACTAAAATAAGTTGAAA
>DVQH01000974.1:0-15968 GCA_018231625.1 Papilio phestus | reverse complement strand
TAATAGAAATTATTTTTCACATATAATCGAATGTTTAAGTCAATTTTCAAATAAATACGAAAAGTAGTTTCTAATATAACTGAAAAGTCGGTTTTCGAATATGTTGGTAAAAATGAACAAATTTTCGATTATATTCGAAACTGGAATTATGAGTGTGGTTGCGTCATCGGCCGCGTGCACTCTATGTGTGTGTGTTGACTTAGATTGATGTCCTTTCGGTTCGTCTCGGTACAGATTCCACCGACACAGTGATAAATTATATGCTTAGCCAAGCCTAGCAAAACAAACAAATCCTAGGATGGAAACAATGCACGATGCCGGTCAAAATCTTGCAGTGAGGCATACTTGCAAACATTTTTCTATGAAAAGCCGAAAGAGTTTTAAGAAGACACAATCTTTAAAGAGAAGAAATGACATAGAATATTTGGTGTAGACTAACAACGAGTCTTAGCAAGAGTAACCCTTTCGCTCCCGAAGGCGCTATCGGGACTTATGTGTCCTGCTTATTCAATTAGCGATATAAGGCTTATCTTTTACTGATAATCCTTGGGGTCGAAAGGAGTAAAACAGAGCACCCAATTCAATGATCGACATATTTTTGAGTTAGAAATTGTGTTGACGAGCATGCGATTGAGTGATTTTCAAATACCAATTATAAATCTTCTAGGTCAAAGGTCAATTAAAATGGGTGATCTTCGGTAGCAAAAGGCAGATTAGGTCCATTAGCCTTGTCCTCGAAGTTCAGTTTCAATTACAAGTCACTGACGAACAGAGTAGCTCGAGGCGTGGCGCACTTTTCAAGCTTCTCAAACACATTTGTTCTGGCCTATTACTCCTGATAACGAAGCAGTGGCTCACTGGCATTTGCTGGGTGGAAGGTGTAGAAGAGGTGGCTCCAAAGTGATCCAACCCGTTAGCAGACGGCAATCCTCTCGGAGTTGATTAGGTCTAGAACAAACATGCCCCAAACAACATGGTTGTGTGAGCAAATGTGAGCAAACGTCGAAATCGCCGATCGAGACTAATGTCGATAATGAAACATTGCGATTGGCCATATGTGTTTATGATTGTTGTTGTTGTACTAGTGTGTCCCTCCTGATGACAGTGCTGATGTCATGATCCAGATCATGCGAAAATGTCCCGGTAGAACGAGGAAACACGCTGGCAAGGTTTAAGGAAAACTATCGACACGGCCATCCTGATGACACAGTTTCGCATGAGAACCATTTCAAACTTGCTTCAAGGTTACAGTGATGAATAATGGTGATCGCACAGCGGGTCAAAGGTTGTCAATATTGTGGAAGTAAACAAACAAATGTCAAATGTTGAGCCATCGAAGTAAATGATCCGACAGCTAAACCGGATCGACAAGGTTACAGAAAAATAGTTATGATGCTGATCATGACGGCATTTTTGATGAGATTGTATGAAAGTGGCAAGTTAGACACACACACCCAAAATATCCACACATTTCATTCATGCCTTCGAAGGTCTCAGAAAGGTTACTCTCTTTTATCAAGGGATGCAAATTAAATAAAAATATGAAAAAAACAAGGTGCGGCTGTCTGTCATCGATAGCATCGGTTAGAGTCGTTCGTTTCCCATCGATACTGTAGTTTAATTTTGGTTTGTTTATTTTGTTAAATAAATACTACCAAGGGACTTGATCTAATCGCGTTGCCCGAATGGTGAGCCATGGCGCCCGTGGTTAAACATCTCTCGGAAGGCTCAATTAGGGCGATTAGTGTGCAAAAGGTGCGAAACTTGCAGCCTGTTGTCCAAGTACTCGCTTCCAAGGTGGTAACTCATCCACGACAATATCTGCGTTTGAACATCAATGATGGCGTGGAAATGTTTCCATTCTGCGTGATTCCCCAACAAGTGTTACCAGAACTTCAAGAGCAACTGTTGAATTTTACCGTTATCCAGATTCTGGATTATACCTTAGATTTGATGAAGAATAATGCAATTGTGGTTCGAAATTTTACTGTACTTAAACCTGGCTCTGAGGTGGGTGTCAAAATTAATTTTGGCGAAACATTTGTGGTGGATGAACCCTCGGCATCCCCAACCTTGGCTGAGCAATCGTTAAGCTTAAATCGGGTATGCTTCATTAAGGACATCACTCCTTATTACAACGCGTTTACTATTCTAATTCGAGTTGCTCATAAAAGTTCTATTCTCAACTGGGTTCGTGGAAACATATCGGGCAAGTCTTTTTGTTTTGATGTTTTTGATCAAAAAGGCAGCGAGATTCGTTGTACCGCATTCAATCAAGAGTGTGATCGATTCTTCGAGCTAATCGAAATGGGGCAAGTGTACTACATTTCCAAAGGTGTGCCGCAAATTGTAAACAAGAAGTACAACAATCTGTCGAATCCATATGAAATCTCACTCAATTCGTTGACCATTATTGAAAAGTACACTCTGCCAGTGTCCGATTTACCAATCAATCCTCGAATTCCGTTCAAGTTTGTTCCTTTGGACATGTTGAAGTTAGTCAAAACCGATTCGATTGTAGATGTTATTGGGATTATTCGCTCTATTGGCAATGTTGCTCAGATAACCCAGAGCTCCACTTCAAAAGAGTTGAACAAACGTGATATTGCCCTGATGGACAGTACATCTACCGTGGTTTATGTCACTTTGTGGGCCGAGAAAGCTTCGCAGTTTCAGGGCAACCCTAGTCAAGTCTTGGCTTTACGAGGGATATTGTTGAAACGTTCCTCGTCTTATGGAATATCTTTGACCACCAACAACTCTACTTGGCTTTTATATGAACCTAACCATGCCGAAACTGAGAACCTTCGACGTTGGTACACCGAGAAAGGTTCACAATCAAAACTTACCTATTTGAGTAAAAACTTTGATGAAGGAGGCTTTAATGCCCAAACAAAGTTTATTGGGCAAGTCTATGCTTTGAGTAAGCGTCCGCAAGAAAGCGGTTGGACTTTGCAGTGGAACTTACATGGGACAATCTATTGGATTAGTCCCGTGGAAACTCATCTGTATCGAGCTTGTCCTAATCGAAGTTGTAATAAGAAGAAGCTGCAAGTGGATAACATTTCGGGCCACTTGAAATGTCCCAAGTGTGATCTGGTTTCTGCCAATGCAGTTGACAGGTTTATAGTTCGTATCGAGGTGCGCGATGTGTCTTCCTCCCTCACTCAACTCACTCTTTTCCATGAAACTTTCGTGAAAGTGATGCGCAAACCAATCAACCAACTGAGTGACCTCTACCACAACCATCTCGACCAATACATCTCCTTGGTCAACAATCTTCTCTTCCAGAAGTTTCACTTCTTTTTATCATCCAGCCTCGGCTCTTTCAAACAAGTTCAACACCGAGTTCAAAGTGTGCGTTTCACTCGTTCCACTGAGCATTCAATGCATCTGATGGAAGCTATCGATCGATTCCAATCTCAACTCACTTCTCATTAACACATATTGTCGATTTATTGTGCTGTTATTTGGGAAAGTCCCCTTCTATTTGTTATGTTTATATTTTGAATGTTTATATTTTTTAATATATTTGTTTAATTTTGATCTTACACTCTAAACTCAAATCTGCTTAAAAAGTTAAAGCGTGGAACTGCTTTACAGATATATTGGTAAAAGTTAATTTATTTTGCACTTTACTGCTATAGTAGCAATATAATTTTATCACAAAGACAGTAAAGCTGTCCTAAGTTGAACACTTGAATTTTTAGTGTATGTTTAATATATACTTATTTTTATATTAAGTTCAATTTTTAATGTGTTCCTAATAATTTTGTGTGTACGAGAGAAAAAACCAAGATGTGACCGGAATTTTGAAATTGGAAAATAGTTTCGATTCAAATTAGATTTCGATTTAAACTCGTAAATTTTGCTATTTGGTTTTGTCTATTTTGAGAGTGTGAGTTTCCTTCTCTCTCTCTCTCTCCCTCATTCTCTATGTTGGTCACTCGAAATGGCAAATGCAGTAGCACAGTTAGCACTTCCGGTGGAGACTGGTTGGCCGGTCAACCAAACAAACAAAGCCATGAGTGGGGTGAAATACATTATATGCTAGATAGAACGTTCTCATAAGGTGAAACTGTGAGATCGAGCTATCGCCAATGAGTGGTTCTCACGCTACTGCCACATATATATTTTATGTGTTAATCATGAAATTCGATCTCATTCATTTTATTATATTATTTATCATATTGTTATAAAACACAAGAGATATGTGGATGATAATTGCATAATAAATAAACAAATTGATTATGATGATTGCTTTTTAAAAGTTCAAACTTCAAACAAAATTGTTTCTTTTTGATGGTGATAGACTGCAATTAGGCTGATTCAGAGAAATTATACACCTGCTGATTCCGATAGTTATCTATTTGGGGGATTTATTTTGATTTGGAAAGGCTAGTCTAGAAAAACTCGAATATATTTGTTGAAAATCAAGTAACAGGTGTCGCCATCTATGTCTCCACTATATGAGTGGGATTGTTTGGAAGTTTGACATTTCAACAGAAGCAATGCTTATATAAGCTTTTCTTTTAACAACGATTTGCTTCTTTGTTATATATCGTTGCACAGTTGACGATTTTGATGCAAATCTGATGGATGCTGACAACCTTCTTAAGTGGCCATTCAGGTGGTTATTGTCTAGATCTATTGTTAGTGACGGTGGGCTAAGTGGAGAGAGAGAGAGAGAGAGAGAGAGAGAGAGCCTGAATCGAGTCCACCATTGATGCTTATCATTATAGTCATCATGAGTAAAACCCATCACAAAAAGACCACCAGTGATGAGGAGCAAATCGAGCACTTTCACTCATTGTCTCCGATCGTGTTTGGTTGATTTGTCTGGCTCTTGATCACTGCCATCATTTTTTGTCCGGTGTTCGCTTTCTCTCTCTTTCTCAATTAGCACTCACGGAAGCTACCTTTTATCGTAACTTAACTTTTCCTGGTGTAGTTTTTCTGTGTATTTTTTTCTACAACCACTTCTGATAACCATCACACCGAGTGGCAGGAGACTTGACCTGTGCAAGGAGTGCAAGTGTGAAAGAGGAAAAGAGCGAAATCGTTTGGTAGTGGTTGCTCGATTTGCCACTGTCCACTTGTCACCTTGGATGATGATTAGTTTTGGCTCAATCTATTGTGATTAGTCTAACGTTGGTGTTTGTTTTGTTACTTGCAGCACGATGAGAATTTTCTGCTTGCCGCCTTATTTGGTGCCATCGAGGAAGGCAATCTGCACTCAATCGAAGAGTTGTTCGCCGCTTCGCGCATCGATCCCAACCAATGCAACAAGGTAAGTTTGTGTGTGTGTGTGTCTGTACGACTCGTGGCGCTATTTTTGCTTTGGCGCTTGCACATTCTCTCCATCGAGCCTCCAAATACCTTGAGGGAGATTAAAGTATATACAAAGTGGATAATCACTAGTGTCCACGCTCATGGCGGTCCACACTGTTAAGATGACTCTACTTTCAACACCACCACCACTTGCAAGTTGTTTTCGTATCACCCAGATGATCAGTTACGTAACAGATCGATAACTTACGCCCGTGTTTTTTAGTGCACTGTGTGCCAAATGTCAATCGTCGGAACAAATGTCGATACATATCAAGGATAGTTTTGCGAGGTGCAATTACACATGTGTGTATACAAAATACAATTGAATTAGAGTTTGGTTTTTTAAATGAAAAAAAATATAATTTAACATGATACTTTCGCATGGAACAATGTTAAATAATGCCTCTTCACACGAGGGGATATTAAAGTCAAGTAAATTTATATCAAACGACTATAGTTTTCATTAGGTTATTGAGCATTAATTGAAATATTATTATTATTCAAAACGATATTTTACCACTTGAGTTGTGAACATTAGAAATTACATTTACGACATAAAGATGAAAGATTGCGTGGAGTGCGTAAGACAGATCATTGGGCTGATTTACGATAACTGGCCCACACATTCAGCGGGGTTATACGATCTAGCTGTAAAACAAGCTGAGGATTGATGGATTTAAGTATTAGAGAATTTGTCAATCCTTGAAGTTGATTGCTTGAATCTGAAAGATGAGTTGAAGAGTAGGAGTGTGTTTGTCTGGTGGCAAGTAGAGCTGATCATTGGCTCGAGGTAGGTGGGCGCGGTGGCGTGTGCACACTCTGCACAGAGATGAGCAGCGCGTGGTAATGAATTGAGCCATCTGCTGAGTGTGCCATCGGGCATTGTGCCTCTGCCAGTGCAATTGGCCTGACCTTTCTTCTCTCCCCCCTTGCGCGTTTGTGTCTCTCTGTGTTAATTATATTAATTTATTTTATTATTAGCAATTATTATAAACGTTTTTGTGTCTCTGTTTCTTTCTTTCTTTCCCTCCCCCTTTTTGTACACAGCATGGCGAGTCACTTCTTCACTACTGCGCCGGACTAGGCCAGTTGGAAATCTTCCAGTACCTCGTCTCAAGGGGAGCCGATCTCGCCACTGTGGACGATGTAAGTACAAGTGTGTTTCTGTGTGTGTGTGGCGATTCAACTCAACTTAACGTTCAACTTCAAGACCATAATTTAATTTAAAAACGTGTACCGTTATGATGAGGTCACACTAGCCACAATGGCATTAAGCTGGGGTGGGAATTGTCATCGAAATGAAGATGTCAGTCCGCCGTGTGTGGCAATTAGATCAAGCGCTATGATATCTACAGATTCCACTTGCCCATAGACGGAATGCCCCGCACACTTATCTCTCTCTCTCCTTTTCACACTTTTGGCTTAGTTACACATTAGCATTTGAAAGCGTTCTCTACGTGTTTTGCATCGAAAGCTTTCGGAACTTTAGCGAAGCTTCCGGAGTTGTGAGAGACCATCAAGTTGATTACTCAAGCGAGTTTTTAGTTTTTTTCGAACTATATGTTGGCGACAAAATGTCTCCAGCATGTCACGTGTCACCTTTTGCCGCTGTGCAAATCGATTCTAAACTCAACGCTTCGGTTCATCTCTCTCTCTCTCTCTCTCTCTTCTTTTCATTATAGTCATTAGTTCTGGGAAGCTTCTTGACTTGAAGTCACGCTTCTTCATTTTGTTTCTCGATGATGATAGGAGTTAGAAATTAGTTTTTAAAACATTTTGCAATTTACCGATTCGGTGTTAGATTTCTGACAGTACCATTATTGGAGTGGAGCTAATGAGCTTAACTGATGATGTGTGTGTTGGTGGTGTTTTTTGAGCAGCAAGGTGACACCGTGATCCACTGGGCAGCAAGGCAGAATCACTCGCACGTCATTCGCTACATCTACCAGCAGACTGCCTCGGTGGAGATTGTCAACAAGGTGAGTGGCCTTTCATTTGACTCGACCTCGGCCTTAACACACCATTCTCACTATTGAACTATTCACTATTCAGAATGTGGAGACACCTCTGCACGTCGCGGCGAGGTACGGCCACGTGGAGGCAGTGGAGCAGCTTTGCAAGTGTGGCGCCAATATCAACGCTACCGATGAGGTGAGTCAATCTCCTCCTTGTATAATTAGCTCAATATATTTTTTTCAAATTAACCTATTGTAGCATGGCGAAACGGCAATATTGATCGCCGTCTGGCACGGCTTTCCAAAGATTGTACATATCCTCGGTGAGATTGGTGCCGATACTAACATACGCAACAAGGTTGGTTGGTTTGTTTGTTCAAATGAAACACTCTAGGCTAACCCAATCCAACAGGAGGAAGAGACAGCATTGCACGTCGCATCAGCTCGAGGCCACTACGAGTGTGTTCGATGTTTGCTCGACGCGGGCGCCAACGCCAACCTCCGCAATAAGGTATCCTCTCCACTCTAATTTGTTCCCTTAGCATTCATCATATAACCATATCGTTCCCAACTGGTTATTCAAATGAACTTCACTGAAGTTATTAATGTAGAATTCGTAGTACAATCTAGAAATATTCAAACTCATCTAGCATGGTTGGTAGTTTCTCTGTAGCAGTTTTAGTGAAGGTTTGCGAGCCAAACAAATCACTGCCTGAAGGTTGACCACAGGACTCGATCTCTAGTTTACAGCTCTATATTTGGCTAGCTTCGGCGATAGAAGGAAGAAATAGAAAAGACGAGCATCCAGACTAAATAGCTCTACTACTTAATGCAATCATATTTAAATCAACTTTCTTCAATCGATTTTACTTTTTAAAATGTTAGGGAGATTTAGTGTAAAATGCAAATGGATAATTTGTATATTATGCAAACATCTAAAGCTAAAGTTCAACAAACTTAGGTTTGGAAAAGAGTAATGCGAGTCAAGTGAGTAGCGGTGTATGGCAAGTGAGGCGAGACTAGTAGTAGGTGCAGTGCAGTGATAGATTACTCACTTACACCGATCGCATGTCACTGATGATTGTGATTAATTGTAGAGACTGTTGCACTTTGCCGATGGTAATTAATACGAATTGACTCGTGACACGCGGCTAGGTGTATCGATAGTTAGTTGGTGATGATGACTAACGGGTTGATTGTCTCTCCCCCGGCTAGAATTCATTCACGCCCCTACATCTGGCACTGAAGAGACAACACTCCTCGGTGGCCATGTTGCTCCTCAAGGCGGGTGCCGACTTCGAGTTGCCCGATGAGGCTGGTGAGCGTGCTGTGCACTATGCCGCTCGGTACAACCTCGTTCCCGTGTGTCAATGGCTCTGCCAAACCAGCCGATGTCAAGTGAATGTGCCCAACCGACAGGTAAGTCAATCTCAGACCTCAGAACTTACTTGGCTTATTTTCATCTTTTCTACATACAGGGTCTTTATCCACTGCATTTGTCAGCCAAGGCAGGTCACATCGAGATCGTGCGAACTCTGTGTCTGGCGGGCAGTGTAGTAGACCAGAAGGACAAGGACTCCATCATTCCACAGATCTGTGCCATTGCTCAGAGTCACAACGACATTGCAGACCTCCTTACCCGATTGCGTAACGAGCGACAAAAGGAAGAATTTATAGCTCAACTCACTGCCACCTCGCCTTGTCAACCCTTGCAAAGGATCAAACTTAAGATCTTTGGCCAGTCCGGCTCTGGAAAGTCGACGCTGGTCGAATCGATGAAGTGTGGTTACTTTAGCAGTTGGTTCCGAAGGTCTAAGGTGGTGAGCGCACCGTTGAAGAAGGGCAGTGCCACTGGGGATAAGTCACATCACATCTCTACCATTTCGAGCAATGGACTGGCTAATGGTGCCACTGTGAACTGCACTAGCAATCTCGATTCAAGTCAAACACGTGGCATCGACAGTCAGCAAGTCTACATCTCCGGCGTGGGCGATCTCAGTATTTGGGAGTTTAGCGGTCATCCGTGTTATTACCAGGTGCCATGTTCAAGTTAAGCTGCATTTGATTGGTGTTTCTAATTGTCCTTTAAAACTTTCCAGGTGTATGATCATTTCTTGGGCGACACTAGCTGTCTCAATGCCATTGTCTTTCGTCTTTCGGATCCAATCGAGCTTCAACTGGACTCCATTTTCTTTTGGTTGCAATTTCTTCAGAGTCGACTACCGCTAAGTGAACCATTGCTTTATTGTGGCAAAAGCCAACAACATGCCAAAATCATACTCATCGCAACACATGCTGACATAGCCAGTCAAACATTGACATCCGAAGAGCTTGATCTACATCTCAAAGACATATTGCAAAGGACAACGGCTAGGTTTCGGCACATCTTTGATATCTATGGAAACATTTTTATGATGGATGCCTCGGTGGCAGGCTCGGCTGGCATGAAACAACTCAAGCAACATCTTCAGACTACTCGTAACTCGATGTTGCAAGAACTTCCCCATTCGACGGGTTTTCTCGATTCGGTTCTCACTTTTCTCAACCTTTTTCGGAAAGTGTCGACTAACTTTCCGGTGCTCACCTATGATCAATTCAAGGATATGATTAGATCCCAGATCAATCCTTTAGCCAGTGAAGATCATTTCAATTCACTTATCCATCAACTCGAAACGATGGGCGAGATTGTCTTTCTCCGCGCAACCAGTGTGACAAACCTCGACCTCTTAGTCCTTTGCCCCCGATGGCTCACCTGTGATATTATTGGCACGTTGTTACCCATGAAGGACGACCCGAGCTATGTGATCGACTTGAACCAGAGTCGTGTGATGGGCATTTACTCAATTGATGAGTTCCAAGAACGCTTTCCCGAAGTGGATGCATTAGACCTACTACAGCTGCTCGAAGCTTTGTTTGTCTGCACACAAAACGATCGATCAGGCGATATCGAGTATGAGTTCCCGTGCTTTATTCTTGGTGGTGATCTAGACGCAGTGTTGGATCAATTTCAGTACCGCGAGAACTGCGCTTATCACGGCGTAATCTTTCATCTCGAACCCAAGACTCTGCCACCAAGTTTGTTAACCTCGATCTTTCCCCGAGTGCAAGCAAACCTTCGATCGGAGCTACGAAAGCATTCCACTTACAACGTATACGACCTCCATAACTGCTTCAAGTTTAGTCATTTCACCACCGAGGACCAATCAATGATGGCCGTGTTTGCATTGGACCAAGAATCCAAAGCGATCGAAGCACGGTTCTGTGGCCCTTTCGACCAGAAGCGA
Organism: Papilio phestus; assembly: GCA_018231625.1. NCBI lineage: Eukaryota > Metazoa > Arthropoda > Insecta > Lepidoptera > Papilionidae > Papilio > Papilio phestus. Next base: position 5,398 of record DVQH01000974.1, on the reverse strand, counting down.
GATTGTTTCTTCTTCATGCAAGAGATGGTGCAGATCGTGGAGAGCACGCTGGCTACCTGTCTCCCTGGTTTTTTCATAGCCAAGAGCTACTTCTCTCCAAAACATCTCAAGGACCTTCGCGAGGGACTCAGTTTGTACAGTTCGAGTTTGCTTATGAAATCGTTGTTGATGTGTCCCGCCAAGTCGACAGCAAACTTGCTTAGAAAGAAAGTGAAGAGTGACGACAGCAGGGTGGAGGAGAGGCTGGGCGACATTCTCTGCTTCGGCATCACTGACCTCACCGAGGTGAACGTGACCAGTGGCGAGCCGACCCTAGCCAACGAGCTTCACTCGTCCAATCTCTCACTGTTGACCAAGCAGAAGCTCTGTGCTCTGTTGGACCCACCCGAGTCAATCGGACGTGACTGGTGCATGTTGGGCATTCTACTTGGCATGACGGACAAGTTGCCCAAGCTAGACCCAGGTGCCAACGCGCCACTCTCACCCACGGCCCGAGTGATCGAGGAGTGCGTCCGCAACGCTACGTGCACCATCAAGATTCTGGTGGAGAAGCTGTCCGAGTTGAACCGGTTCGATGCCATCGAGGTGATTCTTCAAACGGCACCCCTGCTTCGCATGTTTCCCCTCTCATCACTACCCGAGGAGGGAGTGGTCTACAACGATGAATCATCACACACCAGTCTCGGTGTCTCCACCTTGTCCCATACCTCCAGTTCCAATCTTTCCCGGTGATCAGTCCAACTAGACCCGATTTTGAATGGATCAAATCCAATTGTTATCTTCCATCAAGCTCAATCAATTCGTCCATGTTAATAATGTCCGATTCAACGAGCCCTAAGGTGCCAAACCCTTTTATCCCCTTTCTCCACTCTTCTCAGTGTGCCACAAGCGGAGCTTGAGTTTTTTTCTTTCTTATTTTCTTTATTTATATACAATATCAATAATTGAAAATTTATATACACGCTTCACTTTCAGACTAATGTGATCAAACATTTTTTTCTTTTTGTAAATAATTTGCACCTGACAATGATAACTTGTTGACTTGTAAACATTTCTTCATTTTTGTGTTGCACATATTCATCAATTTTGTACAATTAGTTTCTGTAAAATTTAATTTAAAAACATTAAACAAAAAATAAAATGTTTTTAAAAGCATACCTTTTACAAAATTAATTTAAATGTGAGCTTATTTGCTAGATTTAGGTGGAATGTTATCAAAAAAGTCGTCTCCAAGATCATCTTCAAAATCATCGTCAAGGTCGAAGGTATTAGGAGATTTGGGTGGTTTATTGACCTCAGTTTCGGCTTGCTTTCTGTTGGTATCCTCGGCGTAATCCTTGAAAAGTCGGTCAAACTCGAGAGCGCTTTGGTTAGCCTCCACAGGTGGCAATGGATCTAGTGCCGGTTGATCTTCATCCGAATGGTCTGAGTGAACAATCTCGTCGCCAAAATAGAGAGGATCGTTGTGACGAATCTTTTTGACAAAAAGTTGAACCGGCCGTTTGTTGCCAATCTGTTCCGCTTTCTCTACAAAGTCTTCGAACGTAAGCGCAGGGAAAAGTCGATGAGCCCAGTGCTTGGCCCGAAACATCAGTAATTTAAGATCCTCCAGTTCGTGACCTTTACCCTTAAACTTCACCTCTGACATCACTTGAGGCAAAGCGGCAATGCCCTTCTTCGACATCAAATGCTCAGCTTTCAAGATCTGACGAGGTCGACGAACCACTGGTGCTTTGGGAGCGAGAATATTTGGTTCAGTTGACGTTGCCGCTGCAATGCTCGTGGACTCTGCCACTGGCTCGTTTTCCATCGGTTCAAATCCATCCAAGTCCATCGTAATTCGAGAAAACCAAAACAAAAAGTCCGCAAACGAGAAAAGATGAAAACGGACAACTAAGTAAAAGTAAATCAACAAAACAACACATGCATAAGGAAAAAAAGAGCGCCAAAATAGAGCCGCTGCAAAGCAAAACAAAACAAAGTGCGCGTAAGACATGAGCCGTCCAAAGAGTATGTTACACTTTCAAACTTAAACATTTTCGAACAAGTTTCTTATTTATTTTTATTATTTATTGTGTTTTTTCAATATGCTACAAAACATTAAATTTAAATAAAATAAAATAATTTGTTTTAAATAATATATGTAAATAAATTTTTCCGATTTATGCGTTTTATTTTTTATGAGATTTTTTATCTTCCCATATGTCACATTTATATAGATCTCCATGATTAGGACAAATTCAAAGTATTATCTTGATTAAGTAATATTGATTAGAGGTTTTTCCAAGAAGCAAGATTTGTCAAGTTTTAACGAAAGTTGGTTAATGTGTGCATAAAATCAAGGCCACTTGTTTACAATGAAATCCGGTGCACTTGACAAGTTGATCAATGAAAATTCAATCCATCACAGCAATGTTCTTGTCATCTCATAAAGTCAGTAGCGGTACTTGATTATTTCACATTGCTCTACTATTCATACGCACACATATACTGGAAAATTACCCTAAAACATAGAGCTACCGCTAGTGATTAGAATTGCTACCATTTATCGCATGTTAGATTAGCCATTGCCAAGCATCTTCGACGACTAATTTTCGCTAATTGATTGCCATAATTGTTTATTTACACTTAGAACGCATTAATTGATTGACAAGTGCATGAAGTGAATAAGAGAAAAAAGATAGTCGACATTGACAATACTACTTTTCTGTAAGCATACATTTTGCATAAGACAAAAATAATCTTCGATAATATAGATGATCGTGATATTCAGTCACAAGTTGCTGTCAATCAATTTGGTCTTCGAACTTGTGTAGAGGTACAACGCTGTTTGACAACTTACTGTTAAGAATTTTTTTGACAGTTTAAACTCCAAATGTATGTTCAGAGCTTGTTAGAGAGCTATTTTTGATATCAAACCATTAATAGTCTCAATACTTGTTTGTTATGTCTTTTGTCTGGTAACACTAAACAAGGTTTTGATTAGGAGAATTGTTTGATTGATCTAGAATAAGTTATTTTATTTTGTTGTTTAGAAGAGTTGTGCTTGTTGTGTATGCTCTCCCCCTGTTTCTCTGTCGGTGTTCGATCAGTCACCTTCTCCGATTTCCCTAATTGCTGAGTGTCGTAGCGCTGTGCAGATGTAGCTACTCAAATCGACTCAGCCGGCTGTGTCAGTTAAGCTCGGTGCGATATGGAGCACGTGTTTGTACGGATCACGCCAAACGACACCATGCAGGCTAGCTTGATCACTGATCACTGATCACCGTTAATCATGATAGTCGTGTTGCAAGCATTTAGATCAAGGTTTGCCGCTTGTTCATGCTAAAGTCCACGAGGGCTTTGGTTACTGCAACCACTGCCACCCAGTGCTACTTGAGGCTACCGATTTCTACCGAAATACAAAGCACAGGCTAGTAATCAAGTTGTGTGAAGCTTCATCACCATAATCATCCTCGTGAGCGTCATCGATCGCTCCCTACACTCGATATCGATAACACTCGAAGTTTTGATTCAAGTTCAGCTCATTCTAACTTTCTCACAAGGACTAGTTTTTTACTTTACTAAATTCGTTTATCTTAGAGATCAATTTTAAAATGCAAATGGATTTTTAAGGTTATATGTTTTATTTTAGCGTTTCATCTGAAGCAAATATTTTTAAAGCCGATTAACGGATTATTGATAAAACAATACAAATGTTTTTAAAGTATATGCTTCTAAAGTCGGTTAATGTCAACAGCGTTTAAATCGGGTTCCGGTGAATTAATCTGTACAAGCAAGAGTGAGTCTACTCGTTAGGTGTAGAATTAATTGTTGGTCTAGCTGAGTGGAATGATGAAGATGAGTCGGATGGATTATGACCGATTAGGTAGTGTCGGTGGCGTGAAGGACGTAGTGGGTCAGTCCAACGATGAGCTCAGCACGACCTACCCCAACACCGACCATGGATCCGATTTGGCCTAATCGGCGATGACAGCTATCCGACCTCTGCAGTACACGTACACTACCACTTATGGGTGTGTTCAACCAGATTGTGCTACACATGCACAAAGGCACGCACCATTTAATTTTTGTACCCAAGAATGCTTCCAAGCTCATCAGTATGCTTAACTTGGTCTAAGTGCATCGACACCGAAAGATTATGCTGAATTAACTTTGCTAAATCACTACACTTTACAACTTTATTCATTTCATACATGAGACAAAGTAGCACTTAATATTATTGCAGACTTATTTTATTAAAATAAAATAAATACAGATATTTATTAAATTTATTTATTTATTTTTTGTTGGAAACTAATCTGTTTGCTGATAAAACTCGATTCTAGACAAGATAAAACTCAAAGCGGTGAAAACTGTCTGACAAGAGAGGGTTGCACTTGACTGGAAAGGTCACTGGCCATCGCATCGTGTTTTTTTTGTCTTACAGGATGGTCAATCTCGAGCAGTTTGAGTCCGGCTTGCACTCTCATCTCAATCTGGTCGAGTGCAGACCAATTGTTTGGTGTCTCGCTTCCATGAGTGTCTGTGAAACTATTCACCATCACCCTCTCCCTCATACTGTCATAGGGTTCATTGCATTGGCGTCCGAGTCTTGTTAGCCTCTTGGCTCACTTCACTTCTGCCATGTGCCGGTTCGTGTTCTCAGCCACGCAAACCTGTCTGCACGTCGCCTGGTCAGACTAGCCAGTAAACCCAGACAGTCATTGAGAGTGAGAGAGAGAGAGACTGATGGACTCCCATGCTGAGTAGGTAACTGAAACAGAGAGAAAGAGAGAGCCAATTGGCGTGTCGAGACTCGTCTGGCGCCAGAGGTGTCAAAGCAATCTTCTCACTTACCGTAACGTATCTCCCTCCCTACTTGAAGCGCTCTCTGTCTCTCTCTCTCTCTCTCTCTCTCTCTCTCTCTCTCTCTCTCTTTCTTACCTTGCATTTTTAAGCTATATTTCTCACTCTTTTTCACCAATTATTAGTATATAATATATAATATACATTTCTTACCGATGGCTTGTGTTCCTTCTCGTTTTGCTTATCTCGATTACCGTAGTGATTATCAATCAAACATACATTAGTCACTTGACTGTGGATTCTCGGGTAACGGACAACCGACCGACTCACCAAGCAAGTTAAAGCAGCTAACCAACAACACTCTCGGGGCCCCTTCTTCTCGCAGCTGCAATCTTCTTGCTTCAAGGCCATATGCTAATTGCACTTCCTACTTGGTGTTTTTTCTTTTCTCCATCCTATCCCTTGTCACTAGCCTTCATCTTGTTTGAACAATTTGTCTTTTAAAGTTTGTTTACACTTGGTTTTCACTTGTTTTAACAAAATATATATTCAACAGACAACTCATTGCATATTTGATTTATTATTATTATAAATATTTATTGTATTAAAA